>JADRCC010521220.1:0-11222 GCA_019843855.1 Hylomyscus alleni
CCCACTGATATCCAACAAGGCCATCCTCTGCTACATATTCAGCTGGAGCCTGGGGTCCCTCCATGTGTACTCTTTGGTTGGTGGTTTAGTCCCTGGGAGCTCTGAGGGTACTGGTTGGTTCATATTGTTGTTCCTCTGATGAGGCTACAAAACCCTTTAGCTCTTTCCATCCTTTCTCTAGCTCCTCCATTAGGGACCCTGTGCTCAGTCCAATGGTTGGCTGAGAGCATCCACTTCTGTATTTGTCAGGCACTGGCAGATACTCTTTGGATAAAGAAGATTATTTATATTTTATAACACAGGTCGTCTAATCTCCAGAAGTCCATAATAACAGAAAATAATTTCAACTATTAAAATCATACTGTTTGCTGTTAGTTTATCATTGAAGTACATATTATGGTAGAATAAAATGTATTAGAAATTTTCATATTAAATATTCTGTCCCTAAGTGTTCAACCTCTACAGTTTTTCCTCAAAGAATTAGATATTTCTTGCTACTAATGATCAAATCTATAATAAGGAATGGGGTCACATTAGTGGCATGTTACCACATATTCAAAGAGAAAGTTTGTTAATTTTCTCATTGTAAACACAATTAGAGATTTGCAAATATTTTTGTGCTTTAGGGTCATAGGAAATATGCTTGTGTGAAAGAGAAATGGTTGGTTCTTGGTTAGCTAAGATAGCTAACAGGCAGCTTATAGTTAGCTGATATCTGAAATAAATGAATAGGAGGTAAAGGCTGTTAGACGAATGTATTTGCCCTTAAGTAATGGCAAAACAGAAAATAATAATTTATTTTCTGAAGTATCGAGAACTTTGCTAAAGTGTATCAGAGCAGGTGAAAAAAAAAAGTCTGTTGTTTGCCTGAGACAATGGTGGGCAGGTAAGAGGCTCCTAAAGAGAACTTGTGGTATTTCTGAAATAGATTATTTTTCTAACGTTAATTGTATGTTTAAGGCTCAAGGAAAAGAGGCCTATCTTAAGCATCAGGGCCTTCCCTTTGTTCCTTCCAACTTTATTTGTAAATTGTGTCCATGCTATACCCTGGTGGATGTCCCACTCAGGAGGACGGAGCTTCTGTGTGTATTGTAAGAAGCACAGAGACTGTTTCAAGAAGGCATGCTACATACCTAAATTTGTGGCCTGGAAATTCTATAGAAACTTAGGCTAAGTATGAGGTAAATGCAGTCAATAAACCAACACAAATGCTATATATATTTGCTGTAGTTATATGATAAAAACCATAAACGCAGAAAACAGATCTGTGAGAAATGCATGCTTTTTTTGGTGGGGGAAGGAATTATAGATAAATGCTGGTGAGGTTAGAGGAAGCAGAAGGGTGGTCCCTTAAGTGCTGCACCTTGAAAACAGGTTGGCATGATATACGTAAAGAGGGAAGAGCACTGCTCCCTGACTTTTAGGGAAAGAGACACAGAAGGGAAAGAACACCTAAAATGGATGCACAGCAAACAACCAGTAAAATTCAGAGTTTGTCTCAGTTAGAAGAGGCATCTGTACTCTGAGGCAGTGTCATCACCCTGCAGAGATTCTGAGCATGATCTGTGAGCATAAGTTTTACTGTATGAAATTCTGAAAGTTGCTCAGATATACTATGTCTACCAGGATTCAGAATTGGAATATGTCAAGCAACTCTGCTGTCCCTCACACAGTAGGAGAGTTATTACTCATTTACTGGAGGATACTGAACTCTTGCCAAATCTTGGCACATCTGGGACACTTAAAACCTACACCCAGTTCCTTTTGGAGGTTGAGTAAAAACATCTTTTCAAAGGCCTTTTAAAACGTTGAAGAGAAGCTCGGTTTAAAAGCAGAGGAACATGGGCCCAGAAGGGTCTAGAACATCCTGTTCTGTTCACATAGAGCCACTGAGGTGAATGCTTTGATGAGGTGAGATGTATGCTCACTAGAGTGCATAATTCCTATTCAGGGCAATCTGCTACCTTGGAAAACATTCAGGTCATGGGGCTTTTCTGCCCAGTTTATGGTATCACCTTAATTTTCATGGGAAACTCAAGCGAGAGTCAGTGTGCAGAGAAAATGGAATTACAGCCAAGGATTTGAATTGTGGCTTCATTTTCTTATTCATAGGATAGAAAGGAGCAAATGTGGAGAGTTTCTCTCTTTTGGCATTTACTTGCCAATTCTCTGGAAGTTGACCCACATCTGCCAAGGAGTTTTTAAAGAAAGAATAAGAGACAGGAAGTAGCAAAGACCAAGTAACAGTTGCCCTTTTTCCCCTCGAAAATAATTTAATGTGTCAGTCCATTTGAAAATGACTCATTTTTTTATGATTAAGTAAAAATTTATTCTTACATCAATATATATGTGTTGAAATAAATCCACAAACCCTGTTTTTGCCTCAAGGCAAAATAAAAATTTTCTTTTTGAGATTAATTGAAATGATGCAGTATGAACATGATCAATTTGAATGAGATAAATATTATGGATGTGATGTAAAAATATTTATAATTCTTAGTTTAAAGATTAAAATTGGTATTGAGTGAAAATAATTTCAAGAAACATCCAATTCATTAGGAGACATCTGATTCTGACTTAAAAATGACCAATATTGATCATACCTCCCAGATGTTCACCTTTTATAAAAGTCTTTCAACTGTATTTAACTGAAATGGTAAGGTATTATTTAATTTCAAGCTATTATAATAGCTATATAGTCTAGGAAGGGCTTTATTCACCATGCATTTTAAATAAACATCTCTGTGTGTATATGTGTGTGTGTGTATAGACACAACATTAGTTAAAAGTAAAGACACCATAATTTGAAAGAGAGCAAAGAGTTTTGAATGAGAGGGGTTCTTAGAGAGAATATGGAAGGGGAAATGATGTAATTATATTAAAATCTCAAAAGAATATTAAAAATTATCTTCTGCAAATATTGTTCCTACTTGTGCAAATAAAGAACTGTTCATATTTAGAACTCTTATCTATATTCATAAAATTTATGAGACACTTAAACGTCAGGTTACTCATCTGAGTACTAGAATGTAACACATTTATTAATTGGGACAATTTTACTTAGGACTTAATGCAAATATAGACGGATATCGTAACTTGTCAGAATGTCTTCCTTGTATGAAATGAACAATGTTGAATTTGCTTCAGCAACTGAACACAGTAAGAGTGAAACCTGAAGAGACACATTTTTCAGGTAGTTTTGGAGTTCACTGACCTGATCTCTCAGATCTCAGAATTTGTGAACTTATTATTAAAAAGCAGCGTGGTTAACGTTTCTGTTATTTTTGTGTTTGTGCCTTTCGGTTCATGCTTACATACACAGTTACTGCATTCTTTCCTTATCCTCTGAGACTTCCATTTTATTTAAAAAATGTTTGTTTTGTATGTATGCATGTATGTATGTATGCATGTATGTATGTATGCATGTATGTATGTATGTATGTATGCATGCATGTATGTATTGTGTATGCATGTATACAAGCCACACATGGAGGTCAGAGGACAACTCAGAAAAATCATTTGTCTCCTTCAACCATGTGGGTTCCAGGGGTCAAACTCAAGTTATTGCAGTTGGTGGCAGGAACGTTTGCCCACTCAGCTCTTGTGCTCCCAGTTTTCTATTAGTTTATGTTTTATCTTGATCTATGCTACCCTTGCCTTTCTTTCTGACAGAAATGATACATTTATTTTAAAGTTGTTTTTCTCTGTGTTAGCTCACAGCTAATTAGAGCTCAATCATTAGTTGATACAACTTTCTTCTTTGTGAAGATTTTCCTAGATATGTATGGTTGGAATGATGGAGGCCCCATCCCCCATTGTGACCACTCTGTACTAAACTATAAAGTGAATAGATGGATGGCAATGAAAACTGGAGTTTAGAAAACTGGGTCCCTTCCTAAAGCAAGCGTAGTTCCTATTGGCCAGCAGCCTGAGGTAATTCAGCTTGTAACTCAGGCTGGGCATTCTCTGATGGCTTCCTGTTCCTCCTTATCACATTCCTCCAGCTACCGCAGCTGGCACCCAAAGGCACAGCCTCCCTGTTCACTGTTATGTTGCACTTGAACTCTATTATCAGTACATTATTTTGGATAATGTTTCAAAAAGCATTTTCCTGCCATCATCGAGCTTTACTTGCTAATGCCTTAATGCTCTCAGGTTATTTATTGGAAAAAAAAAAAAGGCTTTGAAACCCTTATGTTTCACCTTGCCAGGTTCAGAGAACTAAAGATAAGATACACACAAATCCACATATAGACTGCAAAAAAAAATTTCTGTATTTACCATGCAGGCATCTTTTCCATAATAGATTAACAAACACAGTTCATAAACTATAACTATACGCATAGACATTCACCTTATAGTATTCCTTCTGTTTTGAACTGTCGCTGGAGAGTGCAGTGCTTTCACAGCTGCTGTTTATCTTTTGGAAGTCAGTGTGCCACTTGCGTTTTCAGAAGACACTCTTGCTCCTCTCTCAGTCAGGGCCTTACCATTCTTTTCTATCGTTCGTGAGTTTACAGTTCACCAAACATTTCTCCAGTCAAAGGTACACACAACAAAATATGTCTACAAACCAAAGTTTTACAACTTCAGTTATTTTCCGTGTGTTATGGTAGGTGTAATTTAACATATAATATGCAGTTCTTTAAGAATAAAAGCATTACTATATAACCAATGCCATTACTCATGGTTAGAATTAGCAAATTCTAATACTCTGCATTAGAATTTTTTATAAATAATATATACTATACCCTGATTTTTGAATAAGATATATTTGGAATTTGAAATTCAAACCGTTTCAATGACTACTGTCTAGTTTCTGGTGAGTAAAGTTAGAATGAAATATGACATCTATATAAAAATAAAAATATGTATTTGTATAAGCTCTATGATCCATGAAAGTTATCCTCAGGTACATTAATGCTTTTGCTTCTTGTGATTAAAACATGCAAATCTCAAATAATACATGAAATATAACTTGAGTGCTAATTTTAAGCTTTAACCAAAGACATACCCACCCACCCACACATACACACCCACCCTCATGCACATACACTCACACACCCACACCCACACTCACCACTTCTTAGTATAAAATTTTATTCTTGGAAATGAAAGATGTGATTATTTTTAAGAGATTTATTTGAGTATTGGCATACATATACTGAAGAGTCTTTCTGGTACAGTTTATTTTTGGGCAGATAGAGTATTTTAAGCCTACTCATACTTAGTAAGTACAGTAACCTATAAAATGAAGGCATGCCTCTACTATGCATTTTGCAGAAGTTATCTTCCTCCATTTCAGCCGTAGCATGTGGTGAAAACATGTCAGGTATAGGACTTCATTTTCCCCAGGCTGATGAACAATTACTGGCCTTGGAAAGATTGATAGTTAAATGTCATATTTGGCCTGATTTTTGCCTTTGAGTTCCCTCTGGATATCACTGGAGCAGTTTTTCCTCACCGAGTTAATTGAGGAGACTTTATCAGTGGTTTTCTTTTCTTGAAAATCTTGTTGTGCTGAGGGAGAACGCTGATTGCAAGCTCTGCTCTGCCCTTAGCTAAGTGAGTTTCTCAGCACTCAAAGCTTACAAATTAGTGCAGCTTAGTGATTTGTTTAGGTGTTTAACTAGAGCATTACCACTATAAATGTCATTTTCCCCTGCTTATGAATGCAGTTATTGTGTCACGTAGTATAAGCCTGTGCCATTTTGACTATTGTGTGATTGATACAGAAACTGCTTCGATGGGAAACGATTCCTAGTGAGAACAGGAAAGGTATTATGTTCAGCTCTCCTGCCATGCATTTCTAAGCAGCTGATATTTTCCTTAACTCATCAGCACCCGTTAAGTTTTCAAGGTTGATTGAATCATTTCAGTATTCCTATAAGAGAAGTGTCCTGATATTAATTGTACAGCTATGGTTTACACTTGAAGATGAATCTGTTCTGTGGTATAATCTGTTCTCTAGTCTAGTAAGTTTATACTGTCCTTCAAAGCAAGATGTCTTTATTTAAAAAGAAAAAAAAAAAGCTGGACAAGTGATTCCTTTGAGAATTCCTTCTCCAAACACTGACTGTTTAGCACTTTATACAAGTGGGATATAATGTTTTATGCACAGTGAGCATTGTGATTATATTGCAAAAGGGTGTGGGCTACCACTATTTTGTAAATAGACACTTCAGATTAAAATACAATGTAATGAAAAAAATACAATGTGATGTGAAAGAAGAGAGTAAAAAAGATGAACTAAATGCAAGTTCAGAAGACTTTTCCCACATTTGAGAGTACTTTATAGGGTACTATTTTGGCCCTTTGGTCTTCTTCAAGCCTATGCACTCTATCAGATCTTAGATGCATGTTCTGTTTTGGATGAACTTGAACAATGACTTCATCACTGAGGTATAAAATTACATGCCTAATAGTCATGTGTATCTAAGTTATTATTTTTCTTATTTATGACTATCACATGTATTAATAATTAACAAATAAGTGAATTGAGTGTCTATAAAAGTTATATTAGACATTTGTAAGCAAAATAAAAAGTGAACTATCTTACATATCTGAAAATTAGAATTCTTGTGTTCAAAAATCTAATGCTTAGATTTCTTAAAAATTGTTCTTAAGTTGTTCTAAAAGCACATCAGTGACTTAAATACTGAGTTCTCGTCACTCACTTCATACTGTCACCTTCCCAGCAAACAGTAGAGCATTATAGAGTTTTCACAAGTGTAGGGCAAGGCAAAGTGCATTGTTTTTGTGCCATAAGTTTACTTTTCCTGGGAACATTTATATACAGGTATTTATCAGAATATCATCTAGGACTGAGTCTCTTAAAGGAAAGAGAGTTTGGAATGACAAAATGGGGAAGGTTGATTCAGCATCAGGTGCAAGAGAGTTTTACATGGAGTGGTTAGGATTCTGTGACATTAACACGGGCTTTCATATATGTCCCAAATAAAGGAAGGACCCATGTACTATTTCATATCAATCATAGTTATAGGCTTCTTTCAGAAAACATATCAGTATATTAGAAATTTCAGGAAGAATACCAGCTATGCATGGTCATTAAGTAAGACTCTTCACTTCACACAAAAGGGCTCCTGTCTGATGCACTACAGTCCACATTTTACATGTGCACCTCTCACACATGGCTGCCTACTGGAACCATCTCATCTTCAAGCCGGTTAGTATGGAAGGACCTATTGTCCTAGGGAATCCAATAGAAAAGAAGTCATCAAAACATACTGCAGCCCCTTCCATTCTACCTACTCTCAGAACAATGACGGGTACACCCAGTGACTCCTGGATGCCTCTTACCCTCAGTTGGAGACTTTGATGGCATACATGGAAATGTTCATGGGACAATTCAGAAAGACATGAGTTTCTGGGCACCATGAGTCGCAGCCTCAGTGGATTCATTTTTGATTTTTACTATGTCAGAAGTGACTAAGGAAGCATGGATAAATACTTGAAGTGAGGCACCTTCAAACCAGGGCCTCCTGAAAACCATCAGCTTTAATTAGACTTGCTTAAAGGAAATTCCTTCATTCCCCTGTTTGTTATAAGGAGGTCAAAGCAAACAGGTGTCAACTGTCAAAGACTTTGAGATTGTCTGTGTACTCTGGGAAAGTCTCCTCATTCTAGGAAACAAATGTTTTTAGTCCCATAGAGCCTAGAATTCCATAGACAGGTGCCACAAATACACATGGGCTTACTGGAAACAGCCAGAAACCGTATATACATTTTAGTTCTTAGACATACATATTCTGCTTCACATTTACTCCACATATGGAGCCAACCTATCTGAACTCAGCTGTGCCTTGGTGGTTTTAGAAAACTTCTGAGAAAACCAGGAGGCAAATTGAGGGAGCTTAGTCATTGTGTCATGGTAAATAGAGGCACCTTGCCCTCTTTGGTATGTGGCTCACATGTCCAGTTTCTTTGTACTTATTCTTAGTCTCGAATGTACCATTTTCATCTAATAATAACAGATTGTTGTAGAACCTGCTTGATTTTATGGATTGGCTGACCAAACACTGCTTATAATAACTACTTTTGGCATCACAGCCTCTTAATAGCTTGTTTCCAGGCACTCTGCCTAAACAAAGGCTCAGTTGAACACCATCAATTGCTTTTAAATGATTTGCAGTTCTTGAAAATGGCTGGGGATTACTTAAAACCATTAGATGTTTTTAGTTTGGGATTTTTCTGGTACCCTTCCTTGCTTGCCATGAACTCTATGAGATATGTTTTTGTCCATATCATTTACCAAAGATATTTTTATTGTCATAGATGCTGTGGTCATATGATGATAGCAGCAGATTCCTTCAGAGAATGTGTGTGTGTGTGTGCGTGTATGTGTGTGCATGTGCGTGTGCGTGTGCGTGTGTGTGCGTGTGTGTGTGCGTGTGTGCGTGTATGTGTGTGCATGTGCGTGTGCGTGTGCGTGTGCGTGTGTGTGTGCGTGTGCGTGTGTGTGTGTGTGTGCACGTGTGTGTGTGTGTGCACGTGTGTGTGTGTGCATGTATGTGTGTGTGTGTGTGTGTGTGTGTGCATGTATGTGTGTGTGTGTGTGTGTATATTCATTCTCAGAGTTGACCAGCATTCTTGTGTGGTACTCAGTAAATAGGAAGGCCATGTTATATTTTGAACCCACTTAACCTGTTGGAGATTGTGCTGCCTTCTTTCTTATTCATTGGCAATGTAAGATGTAACAACTTGTCCTTTCTTTTGGAAGGTTTTTTTGTTTTTGTTTTGAAACTGCCCGCAGTTTCACAAACTGGGTTCTTCTCAGCCAGGAGGGAATAAAGAACCTGAGATAAAGGGTTTGAAATGCAAAGAAAAAACACGAAGCCAAGTTGCATCCCAATCAAGGCTCCACTTTACTTAGAATAAGCTAGGGTTTTTATAGTCACAGGAGAAACCGAAACCAAGTCTCTAGATTATACTGCAAAGAAAGTTCAGGTGCCAAAGTTCCCAGGTTTGGAAGATCTTCAGGCTGCTGGTGTACTCAGGCAGTGGGAGTGCTCAGGTGGTGGGCATACTCAGGTGGCTTCTTCAAAGACGAACTGACAGTCAACAGAGAGCATCTGTCTTAGCTCCCAGGTGTTAGCCTCTAAGCAGAGGCTGCCAGAAGCCCGATGGCTGAAGTGAAGGGGGAAGGTAACATTTTTTGTTTTTTGTTTTGTTTTTCACATGACCTAGTCTTGGGATCCTATAACATTCACTAGTTTTTCCTTTGTCTTATCATGACTTCCAAAATGCTTGCTACTTTGTCCTTTTCTAATCCATATTATAAATTCTCTTGATATAAGATAATGTAATATACTTCCTAATATTGAGTACAGTATATATTCTCTTTTACTGAACTTATTATATAGGAGATAACGAAATTTGTTAAAATGTTGGCTCTGGATAGGGGATGTGTACTGCTGATTTTACCATGGGAATGAGTAAATCTAGTTATTCTCTATAGTTGTGGACAATAATTATTTGTTAGACAAATTTCACTGTATCATGAATTAAATTTGTATTAATATGTCATTGCAAAGGTGGCAAATAAACCTACATCTCTATGAATGGAACTTCTATTTATTTGACATTTTTAGCATCCGTTTGGTGGTTCTCTTAAAACAGGCACCAAAGTGGATGGCATATGGATACTAAAACACCCGCTTCTTCAGGTCATTATAGGGGAAGGGGTTATTGGCTTCTATTATTCCTTGAGTGAAATACTGGCTTTGATTTCCTGTATGTTTAAAGATGGAAGAATAGGTAATTAAGAGAAATATCTCCACTGTACTAACCACTTTAGTCTGTAGTTTCTTAGAATAATTCGTCACCACTGTTGATAGTTAAGCACCCCAGATTGGTCTCTGTTAAGACACCCTAATTTCCCACTGAATTTACAGACTCCAGGTCTACACATATATGTCTTGCTGTTGTAGTGTCAGCAATGCAAAGAACCTTTTCACTAATTCAGACAATGTGTTGGCAATGAGCAAAGACCATGTAGGACAAGCAGGAAGACAACCATTTGGAAACCAAATAGGATGACGTTTGAAGAAAGCAGTCCATATGGTACATTGATCATAGGCCTTGAGTCTCTAGAGTTGTGAGAAAATACTTTCTAAGCACTTACATTTACTACTGTTGTTTTGTTCTGGCAACACACAGTAACATAGGAGTCGGGAATAAAAATTGATTATAATAGCACCAATCTTTCCCATTTTTAGAAATAACAACTGTTTTGATTTCAAAACTTACATCTACTGTATATGTAGGCATCTACGTCTCTCCAGTTGAGTCTTTACTGTGAGTCAGGACACTTGCTCTTACATAAAAGTCTACCCAAAGCTCTTGTTTATATGATTATGCACTGCATCTAATTCTCAGAAATCTTCCCTTAGGAACCTTCTCTATTCTTTGCAAAGTTGAGATTCTTTCTATGCCAGAAGTACATCACCTTAAACTCATGATTGTATTAGTTTTCTGTTGCTATTGTACTAGATTACCACAAATGCAGTCATTTAAAGACATAAAGAATATCATATCTGTAAATGGGAAAACTGAGCTGGGTCTAATCAAGGGCTTAGCAAAGGTTTTTTATTTTCCAGAGGCTGTATTGGAGAATCGAAACCTTACCTTCCTGCATTTCTGTAGGCTTCATATCTGCCTTGTCTTGTGGCTTTCTTTCTTCCCATCTCTAATGATAGCACATTGCTTCTCTGTGCTTTTCTTTCATAGTTATAGTTGGACTTTCCTCTTTTTCTTCCTTCCATTTTCAAGGACTCTATGGATTATATTCGATTTGGTTGGATAACCCATGATGATCTACTTTAAATTTGCTCTTTAGCAACCATAATTACATGAGCAACTTTAATTTCTGTTTCTCAAGAAGGAGAGCATATTGGCTATATCTATGGATTAAGCATGAACAGTTTGTGAGGCAGGGAGGTGTAGCCTATTCCGTCTTCCAGAGTAATGTATAGATTCTAGATATTCAGGCTTTTATAATATATAAGTACATTCTAGAAATAGCCATGTAAGGTTGTTCTTTTTATAATTATTATAACCATGACCCTTCAAATAGTCAATGTATTGCATGTATTTGCCTCTGGTATATTATCCAAGTTCACATAGGAAAGACAGGATAACATGAAGTTCAAGAAGTCTTAGTCATAGACTATAGCAAAAATGTACCAGACACTGTTTTTTTT
>JADRCC010521227.1:0-13071 GCA_019843855.1 Hylomyscus alleni
AAATCAAATCAAATCAAATCCAGGCACTGCAGTGAAAAACAAAGACCCTTCAATCTGACCTTCAGTGCATCTACTAGCTGCCATGCCACACAACAAAGAGGGAGGATGTGACCCAGGGGCCCACCAGCCACCTTTCCAGCTTACAATAGGTGCTACCACAATGTACAAGTATGTGGGAGTCAGATGGAAGAATAAGAGAAGTGGAGCAGTTTGAACATTATGAAGAGAGATAGAATTGGAGACTTGAGGACAGAGAGGATTAGCTTGCTATAAGTGGGCAGTCCCACCACTCAGGACCATGGTGAAGGCCAAGCAAAGGCCCCATTGAAGGCTATGTCTGAGTCCATAGCTACTCAGTGGTATGGATCAGTTAATGTTGGTGGATCATATTACCACTAGAGAACATGGGTGTGTCCATGATTGGAGAAGCATTGGGGACCTTGTGGATGTTGAGGATGTTTAGGATGTACATAACTGGCCCCACCCTTCACTGGATGTGGCACTTTGGAGAGCTGTCTTCATCTTTCACTAGTTGGAGCACTCAGGAAATCTAGCCCTGTGCCTTGCCCTGCACATTAGAACTGGGCTTGGAGACACGGATGCTGGCAAGCCAGTCCTGAGGGCATGAGAGCAAAAGAGCTTATCCTGCCTACTGTCAATAGTGACATTAGGTGACCTAGTCAAAGCAGTGCTGGAGAGTTCACCGTGGTGGTGTGGATAAGGGAGAGCTGGTGGGCTGACCAGCTCAGATATTACCCAAGAACTACTCTAGGGCCCTGAATTAGCCCACCCAAAATCTACCACATCATCTGTGAACAGTTGGGACATATAAAAGGACCAGTCCTGCTGATCCAAAGCTGCAGGATCTCTATGACACAGAGTAACAGCAGGATAACTGGGAAGAGTTCTGATGAGGATCCAACATTGGTGGAACTACAGAAGCCAGAGATCTTGAATCAGATCAATGACACATTTTAATGAATATTTGCAATTGAAGATGTATGGGCAAGAGGGATACATCGTGAGACACAATGTGACATACTACAACCTCCATGATGAGATGTTTTCTATGTCTTGGGGTTTTGTTGTTTGTTTGTGTGAGTATTATATTGGGGGAAAGACTGCAGGTCAAAGGGTGGATATGAGAGGACAAGGAGATAAGCAGGACTGGGGTACATGGTGCGAAATTCACAAAGAATCAATAAAAAGTTTTTTTAAAAATCAAGAAAAAGACAAACAAAAACTTGGAGGAATTTGATAAATTCTTTAAAGAATGACAAGAAAGCCAACAAACAATCAAACAAACAAGTGAATGAAATAGAAATAGAAAGCAATAAAGAAAATGGAAATAGAAGCAATAAAGAAAATGAAAACTGGAGATGCTAGCAAACCCAACAGACATGAGGTTGGCCTTATCTTCTGATGCTCCATCTTCTGGTACACACCTTTACCTGCAATCCCAGATCTGCACTCCATTCCCCAGGACACAACTCAACCTGCCCCTAGGAGGCCTGCTACACCCAGAACAACTAGCTTGGCCTGCTTCCCTGGAGGCCTGCTGTCACCTAAGGCAACCAGAGGCCTGTTATCAACCAAGACAGCCAGAGGCCTGCTGCCATTAGGGACTATCAGCTATACCTGCAGCCCCAAAGTCAAGTTACCACAAGGGACTACCAGGACAACAAACACCAAATGCAACCAGATGGTTAAAGGCAAGCACAAAAACAGAATTAAGAAAAACCAGGGCAATAGGCCACCATCAGAACCCAGCTCTCCTACTAAAGCAAGCCCTGGATATCCTAACATACCTGAACAGCAAGACAATGACCTTAAATAGAATCTTATGGAGGTTATAGAGACATTTAAAGGGTAAATAAATAAATTCCCTAAAGAAATACAAGAAAATACAGTCAAAGAGGTGAAGGAAATAAAACTATTCAAGCTTGAAAATGGAAATAGAATCAATAAAGAAAACACAGAGGCAATACTAGAGATAGAAAACTTAGGAAAGAGAACAGGAACTACAAACAAAAACATTGCCAACAGAATACAGAAAATGGAAGAGAGAATCTTAGAGGTAGAAGATACCATAGAAGAAATTGATACATTGTTGAAACAAAATGACAAATATAAAATGTTTCTAAGACAAAACATCCAGGAAACTTGGGGCACTATGAAAACATCGAACCTATGAATAATAGGAATAGAAGAAGATTCTCAGATTAAAGGCCAAAAAATATCTTCAACAAAATCATAGAAGAAAAATTCCCTAACCTAAAGAGATATATGGCTATAAATGTACAATAAGCTTACAGAACACCAAATAGATTATACCAGAAAAAAGCCCTCCTGCCACATAACAATCAAAACAAAAATATACAAAAGAAAGAATATTAAAAACTACCAGGAAAAAAAAGGCCAAGTAATGTATAAAGGCAGACCAATTGGAATTATGTCTGACTTCTCAACAGAAACTCTAAAAGCCAGTAGGGCCTGGGCAGATGTCTTGCAGACCCTAAGAGACAACAGGTGTCAGCCCATACTAATATACCCAGCAAAACTTTCAATTAAAATAGATAAAGAATAAAGATATTTCATGACAAGACCCAATTTAAACAATATCATTTAACTAAATCAGCCCTACAAAGAATACTAGAAGGAAAAATCCAACAAAAGGAAGGCAATTACACCCAAGAAAACACAAAATTAATAATTTCATAGCAAAAGCAAAAGAAGAAAAACAAAGAAATAGGGAGAGAGAGAGAGAGAGAGAGAGAGAGAGAGAGAGAGAGAGAGAGAGAGAGAGAGAGAGGCTAACACCACCAACATCAAAGTAATAGGAACTAACTAGCAATCATTGGTCATTGTACTGGCTGGTTTTGTGTGTCAACTTGACACAGGTTGGAGTTATCACAGAGAAGCGAGCTTCAGTTGGGGAAGTGCCTCCATGAGATCCAGCTGTGGGGCATTTTCTCAATTAGTTATCAAGGGAGTAGGGCCCCTTGTGGGTGGTGCCATCCCTGGGCTGGAAGTCTTGGGTTCTATAAGAGAGTAAGCTGAGCAAGCCAGGAGAAGCAAGCCAGTAAGGAACATCTCTCTATGGCCTCTGCATCAGCTCCTGCTTCCTGACCTGCTTGAGTTCCAGTCCTGACTTCCTCTGGTGATCAACAGCCATGTGGAAGTGTAAGCTCAATAAACCCTTTCCTCCCCAACTTGCTTCTTGGTCATGATGATTGTGCAGGAATAGAAACCCTAACTAAGGCAGTCATTAATACTCATTAAACTCAACATCAATGTAATAAATTCATCAATAAAAAGACAAAGGTCAACAGAGTGACTGCATAAATAGGATCTATCATTCTACATACATGAAAACACCTCAACAACAAAGATAGACATAACCTCAGAGTAAACAGCTGAAAAAAGATTTTCAAAGCAAACAGACCCAAGAAACAAGATGGACATTCTAATATCTAATAAAGTAGACTTTAAACCAAAACCAATCAAAAGAGATAGGAAAGGACACTTAATATTCATCAAAGGAAAAATGCACCAAATTGACACCTCAGTTGTGAAGATCTATGCCCCAAATGCAAGGGCACCTACAGAGAAGAAACATTCAATATAGTACTTGAATAGATAGAGCAATAATACAAGTATAGAAGATCATGGTGCATGAAATGGAAAGGAAGAAGTCAAAGTATTGACATTTGCAGATGATATAATAGTATACATAAGCGATCCCAAAAACTCTACCAAAGAAAACCTACAACTGATAAATACTTTCAGCAAAGTGACTGGATACAATATCAACTCATAAAAATCAGTAGCCCTCCTTTATATAAATGATAAATAGATTGAGAAAGAAATCATGGAAGCAATGCACTTCATAGTGGCCAAAAATAATATAAACTATCTTGGTGTAACTCTAAACAAGCATATGAAAGAACTGTGTGACAAGAACTTCAAGTCTCTGAAGGAAGAAATTGAAGAAAACATCAGATAATGGAGATTTTCCCACGTTCATGGATTGGTAGGATAAGCATTAGTGAAAATGGCCATCCTACAAAAAAGCAATCTATAGAATCAATGCAATTCCCGTCAAAATTCTAACAAAATGCTTTATAGACTTTGAAAGAACAATTCTTAACTTAATAGGGAGAAACAAAAAACCCGGGATAGATAAAACAATTTTGAACAGTAAAAGAACTTCTGGAGGTATCACTATCCCTGATCTCAAGCTGTACCATAGAGGAAAAGTAATAAAAACCACACGGTATTTATATAGAAACAGAGAGGGGATTGAATTCAAGACTCAGAAATAAACCCATACACCTAGAGACACTTGATTTTTGACAAAGAAGCCAAAACCATGTTATGGGGGAGGGACAAGAAAAATATCTTCAACAAATGGTTCAGGATGTCTTCATGTAGAAGAATGCAAATAGATCTATATGTAGATCTTCACATAATTGAAGTCCAAGTGGATCAAAGAACTCAACATAAAACCAGATACACTAAATCTAATAGAAGAGAATGAAGGAAATAGCTGTGAACTCATTGATTCAGAAGACAACTTCCTGAATAGAGTACCAGTGGCTGAAGCACTAAGATCAACAATTAATAAATGGGACCTTATGAAACTAAAAAGCTTCTGTAAAGCAAAGAACACTGTCAATAGGACAAAATGGTAGCCTATAGATTGGAAAAATATCCAAAATATATAAAGAATGCAAGAAGTTAGACACCAACAAACCAAATAATCCAATTTTGAAAGTGGGGTACAAAACTAAACAGAGAATTCCCAACAGGAATCTTGAATGGCTGAGAAGCCTTTACAGAAATGTTCAATGTCCTTAGTCACCAAGGAAATGCAAATCAAAATGACCGTGAGATTTCATCTTATACCCATCACAATAGCTAAGACCAAAAAGTCAAGTTAACAGCACATGCTGGCTAGGGTATGCAGCAAGGGAACATTCCTCCATTGCTGATTGGAGTGCAAACTTGTACAACCACTGTGGAAATCAATCATGCAGTTTCTCAGAAAATTGAGAATACTTCTCCCTGAAGACCCTGCTATATCACTCCTGGGCATATATTCAAAAGATGCTATGCCATAGTGTAGAGAGCTGCGATGTGCCGCGCCCTGAGATGGCGCCGGCTTCCGCCTTCCACCAGCCTGAAAGTGAGTGCTCTCTGAGATAATCAAGTCCTTAATTGGCTATGCTTGCTGCCTCTGGCTGCTTCCGCATTGGGTGACCTATCTGCTGTTCCCACGTGGCCTGCAGGGGTTGGCAGGCACAAGGTATTTAGGTCCGTGGGCATTCCCCAGAAGGAGAACCTAGAAGTAGAAGAGTAGAAGCTTGTCTGTGGGCATTCCCCAGAGAAGAAGGAGAATAAGCTTGTAACACCAAGAAGCTAGCTAGCTAGAAGAAGTAGAAGAAGAAGCATGTAACAAGATCCTGAATAAATTGCTTAAGGAAGAGCTCATGGTTGTGTCCTTCTTGCTGGTCGAGAGGGAGCGGTACCATAGCATAAGGACACTTGCTCCACTTTGTTCATAGCAACCTTATTTATAATATCCAGAAGCAGGAAAGAGCCCATATGCCCTTCAACCAAAGAATGGATACAGAAAATATGATTTATTTACACAATGGAATACTATTCACTATTAAAAACAAGGACACCATGAAATTTGTAAGCAAATGGATGGAACTAGAAAATATCATCCTCACTGAGGTGACTCAGACCAAAAGGACATGAATGGTATATATTTACTTATAAGTGGATACTAGCCAAAAGTACAAAATACCCAGGTTCTATTTCACAGACCCAAAGAGGCTAAACAAGAAGGAAAGTCCAAGAGAGAATCCTTAAATCTCACTTCAAAAATAAAATAAAATGCTCATAGGAGGCAGACAGAGAAAGGGAACTGGGTAGGAGAAGAAGGAGAGAGGGGGTGTTCAGTATCAAATATGGGAAAAGACAGTAGAGAGGACCAGTAGTTTAGAAGAATAAATGGAAATCAGAGGATGGGGGGTGGGCTATAGGGGAAACATCTCAAGGATTTGCCAGAGTCTTGGGATAAGGGAGGTTCCCAGGAGTTTATGGGGGGGTGATATTTAGTCGATAATCCTAGCAGTGAGAATATGGAACCTGAAATTGCTACCTCTTGTAGCCAGGCAAGACCTCCAGTGGAAGTATAAGGACACCCACAAAACTTTCAACCCAAAATTTGTACTGTATACAAGAAATTCAAAGACAAAGATGGAGCAGAGACTGAAGAAATGGCCAGCCAATAATTGATCCAATTTGAGATCCATTCAGTGGGAAGCTCCAATCCTGAACACCATTAATGATGCTCTGTTGTGCTTGCAGACAGGAGCCTAGCATAACTGTCCTCTAAGAGGCTCTACCTAGTAGATGACTGAAACAAATGTAGAGACCCACAGCTAAACATTGGATGGAGCTCAGGAAGTCTTATAGAAGACTTGGGGGAAGGATCAAAGGCCCTGGAGGAGAGAAGAACTCCACAGAAATACCAACAGATCCAACTGACCTGAACTTTTAGGGGATTCTCAGAGACTGAACCACCAGCCAAGGGGCATACATGGGCTAGACCTAGGCACTTTACACATATGTAGTTGGTGTGCAGCTCAAATTTCACAACTTAAACAACTGGGTTGTGGACTATCTCCAAACCTGTTGCCTGTCTGTGGATCCCATTCCCCTGACTGCCTTACCTTGTCTGGCCTCAGTGAGAGAGGATGCCCGTAGCCTTGCAGAAACTTGATGTTCCAGGTTCGGAGGATATCCATTGGAGTGCTTCCATCTTCTTAGAGGAGAAGGGGAAGGACTGTGTGAGGGGAGACATGGGGCAGGATTTAAAGTGATCAGATCAATTAAAGGGGGAAAAGGAAAACACAAACTAAAGGAACTATGGAAATGGACGTTATAGGTATAGGAACAGGAACTACAGACATAAACATCACCAACAGGATACAAAAGATGGAAGAAAGAATCTCTCCAACTAAGAAGATACTACAGAAGAAGTAAATTCATTTGTCAAAGAAAATGTTAAGTCTAAAAACATCCCCACTAAAAACATCCAGGAAATATGGGACATTATGAAAAGGTCAAACCTAAAAATATTGGACAGAGGAGAAGAATCCCAGCTCAAAATTCAGAAAATATATTTAATAATACCATAGAAGAAATTTTCCTAACCCCAAAAAAGACATGTCTATTAAGGTACACAAAGCATTCAGAACACCAAATAGAGTGAATCAGAAAAGAAATTCCCCATCCTACAGAATAATCAAAACACTAAACATACAAAAAAAGGAATATTAAAAGCTATAAGGAGAAAAGGCCAAGTAACATATAAAGTCAGACCTATTACAATTACATTTGACTTCTCAGTAGAGATCTAAAAGCTAGAAGTACCTAGAAAGATGTGTTGGAGACTTTATGATATCACAGATGTCAACCCAGACTACTATACCCAGCAAAACTTTCAATTACCATAGATGGATAAATCAAGATATTTTACGACATCAAATTTAAACAATATTTATCCACAAATCCAGTTATACAGAAGGTACTGGAAGAAAAACTCCAACATAAGATTGTTAACTATACCCATAAAATTACACAGGCAATAAGTAATCTCATACCAGCAAAACCCCAAAATAATCTCTCCCTCTCTCTCTCTCTCTCTCTCTCTCTCTCTCTCTCTCTCTCACACACACACACACACACACACCAACAACAACACCACCACCATCACCACTACCACTACCACCGTCACCATGAATAGCAAGAAGATAATAGGAACTAACAATCATTGGTCACTAATATATCTCAATATCAGTAGACTCAATTCTCCAATAAAAGGACACAGGCTAACAGAATGGATATAAAAACTAGATCCATCCTTCTGCTGTATACAAGAAACACACCTAAACATCAAAAATAAACATTACCTCAGAGTACAGTGTTGAAAAAGATTTATTAAATAAATGGACATAAGAAGGAAGATGGTGTACCCATTCTAATATCTAACAAAATAGACTACCAACCAAAATTAATCAAAAGAAAAGGACATATTATCTCATTAAAGGAAAAATTCACCAAGATGATATTTCAGATCTGTGGCCCAAATGCAAGGGCACATATTTGTTAAAGAATTATTACTAAAAAAATAAGTCACATGTCAAACCTCACACATTGTAGTGGAGAACTTCGATAGTCCACTCTCAACAATAGGACAGGTTACCTAGACATAAATTAAACAGATAAATAATGGCACTAACAGATATTACCAACCAAATGAACCTAACAGATATGTACAGAACATTTCACCAAAACACACAAAAAATGTACATACCTTCTTCTCAACATCTCATAAAACAATCTCCAATATTGATCACATTCTTGGTTACAAAGCAAGTCTCAACAGATGCAAGAAAATTGAAATAACCCCTTTTATCATATCAGGCCATCATAGATTAAAGCTAGATGTCAACAACAGAAAGCCTATAGATTCATGAAAATTAAAGCAGCTATACGGAAAGACTACTACATCAAGAAGAATATTAAGGACTTCCTAGAATTCAGTGGAAATAAATGTACAGCACACCCAAACTTAAGGGACACAATTAAAGCTATGACAAGAGAAAAGTTCTTGTGCCTTCATAAAGAAATTGAAGAGATCTCATACTAGTGATTTTAACAGCAAACCTGAAAGCTCTAGGAAAAAGAAAAACAGCAAACACACCCAAGAGTAGAAGACGTGAGGAAATAATCAAGCTGGAAGCCAAAATCGATAAAATAGAGACAAATAACAATACAAAGAATCAATGAAGCAAGGAGTTGGTTTATTCAGAAAATCAACAAGATAGACAAACACTTATCCAAACTAACTAAAAGACAGAGAGACAATATCCAAATTACCAAAATTAGAAAAGAAAGGAAGGCATAACAACAGACACTGAAACCTAAAGAATCATTGGGTCATACGTCAAAAACCTATAATCCACCAAATTGGAAAATCTAAAAGAAATGGATGATTTTCTAGATAGATACCACTTACCAAAGTTAAACAATAACAACAACAAAAATCAGGCAAACTATTTAAAGAGTCCTATAATCCATAAAAATTAAAAAATAGAAGCAGTCATCAAAAGTCTCCCAACCAAAATAATCCAAGATTAGATGGCTTTAGAGTAGATTTCTACCAACTTTCAAAGAATAGCTAGTACCAATACTCCTCAAATTATTCCACAAAATACAAACAGAAGAAACAATGTCAAACTTATTTTATAAGGCCATAGTCACCCTGATACCCAAAACACATAAAGATTTAACAAAGAAAGAGAATTACAGACCAATTTCCCTCATGAACATTGATGAAAAAAACTAACAAACAAACAAACAAACAAAGTCGGTCATCAGTGGGAGGAGAGGCCCTTGGCACTGTGAAGGTTCTGTGCCCCAGTGTAGGGGAATGACAGAGCAGATAAGTGGGAGAAGGTGAGGTGGCAGGCATGGGGGGGAGAGGCAACAGGGGTTTGTTCTTCTTTTTGTTTGTTCATTAAAAAGAAAAAGAAAAGAAAAAAATGAAAAAAAAAGAAAAAAACATCTAATAAAAAATAAATAAATTACACGGTAATGTTCAAAAAAAAAAACAACAAAATTTCAATAAAGTACCTGCAAACTGAATTCAAGAATGCATCAAAAAGATCATCTGCTACGATCAAGTAGGCTTAATCCCAGAGACACAAAGGTGTTTCAATACGAAAATATGTTGAGGTAACCCATCAAATAAACAAACTGAATGAAGAAAACCACATGATCATCTTATTAGATGCTGAAAGGCCTTTGACAAAATCTAACACCTCTTTATGATATAAGTCTTTGAGAGATCATGGATAAAAGTGACATACCTCACATAATAAAGGCAGTTTATAGCAAGCCCATAGCCAACATCAAATTAAATTAAGAGAAAGTTAAAGCAATTCCACTACAATTGATTTAAGTTTGCAATCAAGAACAATCAAAGACTGTCTACTTTCTCCATATCTACTTATTATAATACTTGAGGAGTAAACCTGGCAAAGACTCATAGTAATGGGCTGTCTTCTGTAACCAAGGTCTCAAGTGGAGGGATTAGGACACCAACACATCCCAAATACCTTCAACCTACAATTTATCCTGCCTGCAGAGTGTTCTGGGATCAGAACATAGCATAAACATCATTAGAGAGACCAGAGAGACTTCATCCAGTAACTGATGGGAACAGATGCAGAGTCCTATAGCCAAGCATTAGGTGGAGCTTGGAGAGTCCTGCAGATGAGGGAATGGATCACTTCAGGGACACTAGGAAAATGCAATCCCCAGAATCAAATGACTGGGATTCACAGAGGACGGCAGAGATCAGGTAAGTTAGAGGGGTCTGACCTAGGTCCTCTACATATATGTTAGGGCTGATTAGCTTGGTGTTCTTGTAGGATTGCTAACAGTGGGGAAGGATGTTGTTTCTGACTTTTTTGTCTGCTTGCAGTACCCTTTTCTTCCTACTGAGTTGACTTGTGCAGCATCGATGTGATGGTATATGTCTGAAATATTGTAACTTGTTACGCCATGGTCGGTTGATGTTCCTGGGAGGCCTGCTCTTTTCTAAGAGAAGATGGATGTGGGTGCGGATCTGGAAGAGAAAGGAGATGGGGGGGGTGGAGAGACTGGAGGAATGAAGGGAGGGGAAGCTGTAATTGAGTTGTCATATATGAGAGAAGAATAAATTTTTAAAAAGAATAGTAAAATATGTAACACCTACCAAGATCAAATTCATAATCTTTACTATCCAATTAAAATTATCAGGCCTATAAAAGTAGAAAAATATTATCATAATTAAAAGAAAATTAGGAAACGCAAACAGACCCATGAGAGAATTAGTAGACAAGAATATTAAAAGTAATTAAAATGATGTTTGTTAACAGGTAAAAGATAAAAGATTACTCACTCTGTAAGGAAGCACTATATTGTACACACACATAATACATTATATATATGTGTGTGTGTGTGTGTGTGTATATATATATATATTACATCAGAGAAGATTAACATGGCTCCTGCACAAGGATGGTAGAAAGACTTGTGAAACACTCCATATTTTCAGAGAGGTGTAGAAATTGGTGTTGTAACCCCAGGAAGACTGATGGACACTTGAGAGTGTGGAGCAACCGATCTGAGAAGAACAATCTACCTTGACCTCGGTGAAGCTGATAGAATGTTTGACATGGGCGTTGAACACTAAATAAGGAAAATCATGAATCAAATAAGACCTGATAGGCAAACACTAAAGTATAATGCAACCTGGCCAAAAGAAGTAAGACAGCTTGCTGAAGATTTCCTGACAGACTATATTCATATCAATATTAGTGCACTATAACTTAGCAAAAGCCATAAAAAAAAAAACTGTGGATATATGTCATGATGTAGAAAAGGGTGAAAAATTTTTTCATCTAATGATCATACATGAGGAAAATAAAACCATAGTGTGTGTGTGTGTGTGTGTATGTGTGTGTGTGTGTGTGTGTGTGTGCTTAATGAAAACAAAATGTGATGAACTTGCCAGAAAATTGCAGAGGGATGGGTGGCCTACCATGGGCATCCATAGTGACAAGAATCAACAGGAGCATGGCTGGGTTCTAAATAAATTCAAACATGGAAAAGCTCCTATTCTGATTGAAATCCATGTGGCCTCCAGAGGAATCAATGTGAAGGATGTGAACTTTGTCATCAATTATGACTACTCTACTTCCTCAGGGAATTATATTCATCATACTGGAAGACATGCTCACACTACCAAACCAGGCACGGCACATACTGTCTTCACACCTAATAGCATAAAGCACGTGTGTGAACTATCTTAGGGTTTCTGCTGCTGTGAAAAGACAATAGGACCACAGCAGCTCTTATAAAGAAAAACACTTAATGGTGGCTGGCTTACAGTTTCAGAGGTTTAACCACAGCAAGAAGAATGACAGCGTGCCGGTAGATGCGGTATTGGAGAAGGGGCTGAGAAGGCTACATCTTGATCCAAAGGCAGCTAAAGGAGACTGAGACATACTGGCTTGTCTTGAGTTTGTAAGACCTCAAAGCCTGCCTCCACAGTGACACACTTCTTCCAACAAGGCCACACCCCTGAAAAGTGTCACTCACTCTGGGCTAAGCATTCACACACAAGAGTCTATGAGGGCCATTCCTACTCAAACCACTACAGTGACTGACCTTATCTCTGTGCTTCCGGAAGCTAATCAAGCAATCAATCCTAAGCTGCTTCAATTGGTTGAAGATAGAAGCTCAAGTTGTTTCAGAGGTAGAAGAAGGTGAGTGCTTCTCTTGACAGGAACTCATCTTTAGAGACAGGGAAAACTCTGACAGAGAGTATTCTAGTCTCCTTCATAGAGATTTGTGGCTAACACTCAGAATGGTGTTTATAGTGATGTAAATTATACCAGTGGGAGTGTTTGAAGTAATTTTCTATCCGCTGCTATTCAGACCAGTTTTTAGGACTGGTAATCCAACAGGAGCTTACCAGAAGTGATGATAGTACTTGGCAATATGGAAGCAATGTTGAAAATGTGCACAAAGATATGCGCCAACAGCCATATACATATTCTGCTTCTGCAGCTCCTGTGCCTATGATTGCCTATGATTGGCTATCTACAGCCACAAGATACTCTCAATAACTGCTCTTCATATTCTATGTTATCAGACAAGGTAGGAATTTAAGAAACATGGACGATGCAGACATCCATTGCACTGCAGCAGTAATTGTGGGACACCTTTTTCACAATTTAAAATGGATATTTCTCTACAATCGTAAAATGATTTTTAGGGTTTTTTTTTTTTTTTGTAGTAGAAAATGCAAGCAGCATTTTCACAAAAGTAACTATACAGTGATTTCAAATACAATAAATGAAGGTTGTGTGTGGCCTTCCAATAAAAGAGATTTGAAGAAGAAGAAGAAGAAGAAGAAGAAGAAGAAGAAGAAGAAGAAGA
>JADRCC010521229.1:1296-14439 GCA_019843855.1 Hylomyscus alleni
GAAGGAAAATGCAATTATATTTAAAGTTTTGATTAACTGCATAGCTAGAGAGTTCCAAGTTCACTGGCTTGGGCCCAATTCTTGCCTTTTGTTCTGTTCACTGGGATTTTAAAAGATTAACTAGTTCTCTTTTTAATTAGAAAAGATATCCAAACACATTGCCTTAACCTAGGAAACAAGATCTGGAGAAAAGCTTAAGCATTGCTGTTTAATGTTGCTCAATGTGTGTTGGGAGCACCTGCAGGTAGGGATGGGTCAGATGCAAACACAAGGTGCATGGTTCCCCATAATGTGCCAAGAACCTGACTGATGCCTCAGAGACTTGTTTCGACAGCTTTTCTGTTGGTGGTCTACACAGTACATCTCAGAAGTCTGTTCCTTGCTGCAGTCCATCAGGGAGGTGAGGGAACAGAACTTAACTCTTGGCTCTTTCCTATCTTTTCTTCTCTCACTGTCCAACTTTGCCTGCCCCCCGCCCCCCCCGATATCTGTCAAGTCACTTGACTCCTTAGCAGCTACTGCTAAGGTCATGAAGAATGATTCTTTATCTGGGGCTGTGTTCACCTTACCTACTAGGTCTGGAAGATAGTTGGCGCTAGATTCAGTGTCTATCTGTCTGTCTGTCTGCCTCTCCTCCCCAGGTTAGGCAAGTTCACATCACTATCTCTCATTTCAATCTACTTCAGTTACTGTGATAAAATACATACAACAGGGTATGGGCCATTTAAAGCCTTTGTCGGAGTTCAGTTTAGTGTCATAAAGTAGATCCTGTATCCATCAGATCGTTTTATCTATCTAAACCCAAACAGTATTGCTTAACCAAGTCTCTTCCTGGATTCCTCCAGCTCCTGGTCATTACTTACCATGTTGCGTTTTGAAATTATGAATTTGATTACTCTTGATCATCAAATAAATGCTATCGATCATACAATGTTCACTTACCATGTTCTCAAAGTCTGTCTGTTGTACCAGTATTTTATTCAACTTTATGGCTCAATGGTATTCCACATTTATTTACTATTTAGCTATTTTTCTGTTGATGGACTTAGGTGTTTTTACCTTTGGGGTAATGTAACAAAGGTCTTCATAAACATTGATGGAGAGCTATATGTTTATATATGATTTCAATGTGTGTGTGTGTGTGTGTGAGTGTGTGTGTGTGTGTGTATGTGTGTGTGTGAGATGGGATTTCTGTTTCTACCTTTTTAGGAACAACCAGACTGTTCCTCACAGTGCCGGCTCTGTCTTATATTCCCACAATCCAAGGGCTATGATTTCCCCACATTCTTATGAACACCTGCTATTTTCTGATTTTATGAGACTAGTCATCCTAATGTGTATGAATAAGCATTTTAGAATGAGTCTAAGTTTTGTTTCCCCATTTACTAGTCAAACTGAAGATTTTTAAGTGTTTAGTGACCACTGAAATATCAATCTTTTTTGAGAAAACATCTATTCAAATCCTTTGCACATTTCTTAAACTGAATTATTTGATTTTGCTATTGAGTAAGAAAGGGGCCCTACAAGTAGGCAAAAGTCAGGAACAGCCCTCCACTTCCACTGTAAGGATGTCCACAAGAACATCAAGCTACTTGGCCATACATTTATACAGAGGATCTAGGTCAGACCCCTCAAGACTCCCTGGTCTCTATGGGTACTACATGAGACTCAGCAAGTTGATTCTGTGGGATGTATTCTTGTGGGGTGCCCCTGACACCTCTGGTTTTTCTGCTCCTTCCTTCCCCTTCCCCAGAGGACTCCTTGAGAGCTCCACATGTTTACCTGTGGAGCTTTGCATCTGTTCCCATTAGTTACTGAATGAAGTATCTCTGGTCTCTTTGATGATGATTATGGATTAGGCTCTGGTCCCAAAACACTGTGCAGGCAGGGCAGTGTTTTGTGTTTGGTTGTTGTCACAATCCTTCCAGTTGAGGCCTTGCCTAGTTACAGCAGATGGCTGGTTCAGGCTCCATGTCCCCATTACTAGGAGTCTTTGCTAGGGTTACTCTCATGGAGTCTACAGAGTTTCTATTGCACTAGGTTTCCACCTTGCTCCCCAAATGCCTCCAATTCCTGTCACTTCTCCCACTATTTTCTCCCTCCCTCCACTTTCCTGATCCCTCCTGTTCCCAACCCCATCTACCTCCCAGTCCACCTGAGAAATCTATTCTATTTCCCTTTCCCAGGAAGATCTTTGTGTCTCTATTTCCATTCTCTGTATTACTTAGCCATTCTGGGATTGTGGACAAACAAAATAATTGTTTTCTTCAATGGTACTAAATTTTATGTCCTTTTAGCTAGCACACAAAAGAGGTTTAGGTGTTGATGATGAGACTATGAGAGAAGGATGGTCACGTATATAAATTCTAGGTGCATCAAGCTGTGC
This sequence comes from Hylomyscus alleni, assembly GCA_019843855.1. Classification (NCBI taxonomy): domain Eukaryota; kingdom Metazoa; phylum Chordata; class Mammalia; order Rodentia; family Muridae; genus Hylomyscus; species Hylomyscus alleni. The sequence goes on from JADRCC010521229.1 coordinate 3,683, forward strand.
TGAGGAGATGGCTTGTTGGGTTAAAGTATTTGCTGTGAAAGCACTAGAATCTAAGTCAGATTCCACACATGACTTCAAAAACTGCCCCTGCCCCCACACGTCACCACAGCATTGGCAGGGATGAAAACAGAAAGACTACTCAGCTTTGTTGGCCAGCTGTCCTAGTTGAGGAAAAAAACCAGTGAGCACTGGGTTCAGGGAGATTTCTTGTCGCAAGGAGTAAGGTGTAGAGCAGTGCACAGGACACTAGACATCCTCAGGAGGTCTTTGTGCATTAAAGCTATATCCCAAGTTGAATATTTAAATGGTTTCTTGTAGTACTGATAATGTATTCAGGAATCAGCTGTGACTCATGAATTCACGAATCCTTCCTCCCTCCCTTTTGCCTGATTCCTTCCTCTTATCTTTTCTTTCTAAGATACTTATCAACTTGTATTGAACCAGCCTGTTGTCAGCCATAGAAGATCACAGGGTCCTGCTTTCCTGCTCAGCTTGTTTTTATCGTCTGCTTGTATGTGGGTTACTACCACATACCTAGGTTGAAACTCTGTCTAGCTTCTGATAAGTGCAAGTGAACTTGCTTTCCTGATGGCCTCCCTGGTAGAAATATTATAAGAGGGCAGCAGATGCCTCAAAAAGAGGAAACACTGCTTGTTAAACTTGTAAATGCAGATAATTAGTGTGTTTCCTTTAGTTTTCCAACACTGGCCAGAAAACAAGACACCATCAAATGAGGTTGCCCAAGGCAACTGTGGCTCCTGGCAGTAAGAATCTGTTATCTGGGAATGAGAAACACTGATCTAAGCTCTAACTGCTTGTGGCTATAGACAGTATAATTGCATGTGTCATCTAGAGGCCCTCACTGCTTGGTCACTGATTCTTTAGGCAACAAACACTCACTGCTGCTTTTTAACATTTGCTTTACACATGATAAGGACTATTTGTTTCCTTCTGTAGGGTCTTGGCTTTGATGATGAAAGGGGGCTTGCTTTTGGGTTTCCCATGGCACCTAGCATAGTATTCTTACAGAAGATGAGCTAGTTCAAATCAACCCTCCTAACTAAGCAGTCTTATTTTGAGACGTTAGATTGTTCACAATACCCTTACTGGGCATCCTCAGATGAGTTGTTGGGGCTTCAGGAGGGCATCTCAGATGAGTTTCAGGATCTCTAAGAAGGGAGGACATCAGACCTTCCTGGTTTCTGGTAGGGAGGGGTTGATAAGGGATCAGAGGTAAAAAGGAGCTTAAATTTTCTCAAGGCCCAAGGCAGATACTCACCTTTACAGGTTCCCTGAGGAGGCTGAGGTTGGAGAACTATGGCTTGCATTAATTTCATTGGTGATCTGTATGACCCCACCAGGCAAGCTTCTTCTGGGAGCCTCAGTCCAGTAGCTGGTCTGACACGTTGACATGTGGCACACATCACAAAATGATGGAGACAAACCCAAACAGGATTGTCTGACTCAGGTGGGTCCTTCATATAAAACTCCTTCCATCAACCAGGTAAAAAGTAATGTTAGCAAAACAATGTTGAGGATTCTTATGGAGATAAAATTAGAGCTGTGGAAGGCTTTCTGAGGAAACTAGAGAACTATATATTTTTGGGAGAAATTTTATTCAACAGATGTATTTGCATATTTACTTTTATATAAAAATATCCCTAATACCAAGTACTATGAAGGTGACAATGAGCCAGATCATCACAAAAAGAGACATGAATAAGTAGACATGGTGCAAAGGGAGATGATACAAGATCTCATCTGAAGAAGAAGTATAATGTCTTTGTATATAAGAGGAGGCATGAATCCTAAATGGCAGTCAGGGAACTGGGGCCAAGAAGGTCCTGTTTCATCTGGGTCTGAGAGATGAGGATGTCCTCAGCAGAGGCAATGAGGTTCTGACAAGCTATGGAGGTGCTGATGGAAAGTAGTTTTGCTCCACAGGGGGAGAAGCATCAAGTCCTAGACTTTGGCATCAGTGTAGTCAGGTCTCAGGACCTTTTGCAATGCTTTCAGCTATGTGATCATTTGTAATGGCAATGTGGGTTTAATGAGATACTGAGGAATAGGAAAGATGTAAATAAAAGCTATTGGACATTGTGCCTTCTTGGTGTAGTATGCTGTCTGGCTGAATAAGTAAAACAGAGAGACATAGGTAGAGTGTCTCCATTTTGCAGTTGAGAGATTTTTGGCTGGAAGAGTTTAAACAGCATGCCCATGCTGCCTCAGAAAGTAAGGCTTCTCCTGGGGATTGAAGTCCAGAGCTCATCGTCCTTCCTATCACACTGTTGCTGGGAGACAAGGTGGGGTAGGAGGCAGTTCTATTAACAGTGTGTGCCTTGTTTTTGGAAAGTATACAGTTGTCTTTGCTTAGTATCAGAAGCTAGACCTCAGAGAAGGGCCAGAGTTGGGACATAAGAAGATCTCCTGTGAAGTACAATTCTGTGAGTAGAAGAGGTATGGGGTCAACCAGAGGAAGTGAGTTTAGTAAGGAGGGAATTTCAGGTTGGTGGTACCATGGATATCCAATGAGGGATTTATTTCCTGGGTGTTGAGCGTGCTACCAGTTCTTTTGAGACTATCTCTGCTTACAGAGTAGCCATACCCAGGACTCCTCCTTTTTCCCCTGGTGACTGATACAGCCCATCCCCAAGCTGACAATACTGAGGCTCTCTCCCAGCCGGAGCAAACCCTGAAGGCTCTCTAGGAGCTCAAGTTCCACATGGGGTCTACTGATTTTCCTACTGGAACTGCATCCTGGGTCACCCTGTCCTGCTTTTGCCTCTGTCTCCTTTCTTTAGGTGCTGGCCCAAGATGTGTCCAGTGTAGCTGTGTCAGGAGCATGTGCCCTCAGTAAAAAGTATACAGAACTCAACTGGAAATAGTTGGGTATTAGTGATAGTTTCTATCAATGGACTGAAGCTGACCCAGGGTGGTTCAGTCCACCAAAGGTGCTTTACAATATCAGGGATGAAGTGAATATAGAGGGCTGAAGTAAATCCACTAATATACTTGTATAGAATCTGTGACTTATTTTTTTCCTTACCTTCTGTCCATCCTTTAACATTCTTCTTTGGAATGGGCATGTTTCTTTATGGTAGGTGGGCCAGAGCTAAGAAGTCAGTGTGTGTGTATGTGTGTTTGTGTATATATGAGTGTGTACATATATGAGTGTATGTATGTGTGTGTAGAATGTGAGATTTCAATGAAGCAGAAGTTGCCATGTCTCTATGTTCTAAATGCATTTGGCACATTGCGAAGAGGGAGAAGAAAAGAACATGGGAAAACAGAGGCAGAGCCATGTTGACTGGAAGGAGAATCAGGCCCCAAGAAAGATACTTGAGTGGTCTCAGTATTCTTAGATCTGTGCCTACTTCCTTTGTCTTCCTCAGTGCTTGCGATGGAACCTAGGGCCTTGCACCTGTGCCTACTTTAGATGTGTATGGAAATATCATTTTCATGAGTGTGATTATTTTCTATAGTTTTTAAAAGTTTGTATTTATAATATACCATATGCTGATCTTTTTTTGAGAAAATGGTTACTATAGTGAAACAAATTTATATATGCATGAAATCAAAACATGGTGAGACAAGTTTAAACAGGACATCCCAAGGGAGGAAACATAAAGAACTTGTAGCTAAAAGGATGGAGGTGATGCAGAACCAGAAAGTCAGCTCTCAAGAATCAGCATTCTTCTGGGATTTATTTTCTGTAGTTTGAATTATGTGAGAACAGTTCATCTTCAGTTTATGAATATGAAATGGCTAACTGTAAGGCTGTGTCTCTCCACTGGAGGTGCTGTTATAGGATGAAGCACAGCAGCCTAAGCCTGTGCCCACACAAACCTGAAACAGAGGGCTGTTCTGGCCCTGAGGGATCTCTCAGGGGTTGAGCAGCCCCTCGAACCCAGGGACCCCAGGGAGTACTCTCGTGTACAAGGGACAGGATGTAGGCTGACAGTTCCTGAGGACTACCAGGCTGGCTTGTGGCTGAGGATACTGCTCTCAAGTTTCCTGTGATCAGGAGGATGACCAAGGTCTATTCTATGTTATACTTTTGCAGAGTCCCCAGGGCCAGTTGAAAAGGCAAAGCTCTGCAGGGGGATGACACTAATGGCAGAGTAACCATTCTTTAGGCACCAAGCACTGTGTATCAAAAAGTCAGATGCTGAGGGCCAGTTTCCAGTTTCTTCTAACTTCATCGGTGCCAAAGAAACCAGAGCTCATCTTGAATAAAGAGCTGGCTAAGGGTAGTTTCTGAAAACTAACTTTGGGCTCTGGTAACTTCTGGTACCAGCATGACTGGAACAGATAAGAAAGACTCCAGTTTGGGTGTGTCAGTTAGGGTAGGAGCAATGGACATGGAAAAGAGGGGCTCATGGGTGATGTGTGGAGGGAACAATGGTTTCTGCTTAGAGGTTTAGTGGCTGGTAATGCTGTTAATCTGGGAAGTCAGCTCTCACAAACCCTATGAGACAGGCTTCAAAAATAGAATTTGGTTTCAAATTCTGGCTGAGATTCTTGCCATTGGGTAGGCAAGCAACTCTGTCTGACTTGCTTTTAATTAGTAAAATCTGGAATGATAACGCTAATTCATGTTATTTATTGTCATGAATAAGGTAAACAGTCAATCATTCATAGAGCATTTGTGATAGGCCAGCCAGGAGTTGGGAACTGGTATCAACTACATAGGGTGCAATTCCTACCATTTGTGGGGTTGTAGCAGTAGCTGGGCCTGCAGAAGATAAGACATTACTAGTTAGGGTTGGGAAGAGGGCTCAGGGTAGAGTTAGGTTGGTGTGGTGTCAAGTCAGGGTCTTCTGTGTTTTAGAATAGCTCTTTGAAGCACGGATAGGAGTTAGGCTGTAAACAGTTTCAAACTATTTTTCATGTAGGTACAAATGACAAACATGAATATGACTTATAGGCCTTGTTTTCCCCTTTTATTTTAATAACAGCTACTATCTTGAAAAGAGTGGATTAGACTGCAATGACACATTTACTTAGAATGAAGAATTCAACATTGGTATTAAAAGATTCAGGCTTTCTCCAACATTTTGCTTCTTGAGTCTTCTTGGGTTTTGGTCTTAAACTTGTTGCCTCTGTTGCTTCTTGGTTGCAAGATCACGGTTATAGCATGATGTATCACATCTACATTCAAGGTGGGAGAGGGCAGAGGGAAAGGAGAGGAAGCATAGGAGAGTGATGCTCAATGGATAGGAGGTGGTTTAGCACCATTCCTTCTCTGAGAGCCACTTTTCTTTCATCCAAGACACAAAATGTTTTCAGAAGATCCAACTGAGTTGACCAGAATTAGATCAAATGATCCTGGCCCTCACATTAAGTGTGGGAGGTCAATTTATCTGGCAAGAGCACCGGGATTATCCAGTAATAGTTCCCTACCATATAGAGGTATTTCAATAGCTGAGATTCTAGCAACCTTCCAGTCATATCCTCTGTAGATCAGTGGACTTCTTCAAGCACACGAAGGGAGTGGCTATTTTCTAGGGGATAAGAACTGAAAGGCCATTAGAGAAGAGGAAATTATGACACTTTTGGTTTCCCATGTCCTGAAGAAGCTCTGATTCTCCTTTTTCCAACTTCTTCCTCTATCTATAGGTAAGTTAGAAAATCTATCCAAGTAGATGAGAATTGAAAAATACTGGTGTTGCTACCTTCAGCAGGAGGCTCAGATGCAAGGGAAGCTAAGAGTACAGGAAGGAGACCATCACCCAGTCCACCTGGAGCCGAAAGGGGCATGCTCATGGAGATTAACAGATGGTTCTTTGATTCCCATGCTCCTCCTTACCAAGGAAAGTATTCTAGAACCTTTACAACAGTAGAAGCTAAACAGCTTCTACTTCCATAGAAATTTGATTTTGAAATTCCTTGTTATAAAATGAATTAGAAAAATCATGCATTTGTGAATCATGACATCAGCTTCAGGGATTAAAATAGGTTATTATAATAATTTCCAGTCTCTCTATAATATTTTAAGTATGTACTATAGATTTTTCTTTCCTTAAGAAAAACAGTAAGTCTGGACATAGTGGCATAAGCTTTTAATCAGTGCACTTCAGATACAGAGGCGTCAATGCAGATCTCTATGTGTTTGGGTCCAGCTTGGTCTACACAGTGATTTCTAGGACAGCCAGGGCTACAAGGTAAGACCCCCATATTAAACAAATAAGCTAACAAACAACAAAACAAAATACAGAAGGAAAGGCAATGAAAATAAGCTCAAAAACTCCACTGGAGACACTGGAGATGGGTGGTGGTAACAGCTAGTAACAACATGAAGATACCAAGGGACTTGCATAGAGGAACAGGAAGAATACTTTGTAACAAGCAGAACAAATGATAGTACTTAAAAATACATGTTCCCATGCTACATTCACTAGATGTCTGGATCCCGTGCACAGTGTTCTTGTTTATCCAATGACATTCCATCTACTTGGCACGTCTCACAAACACTTCAGGTCCACGTCTTCAGTTCACTGGAGGTCACCCGCTCCTCCCCTCCTACTCCCTGAAGTTAAGGCACCAGAGAGTCCAGATGCTCAGGCCAGGGATGCTGTTCTTGTGAACCTTTGTTTTCCCTTACTCTCCACACCAGATCACTCAACACACTGATCCAATTCTCTCCACTTTAGTCTGCTCATTTCTCTTCACTCCATAGTTGCCAGTGTGAAATAAATAAGGAACCGGGATCTGTTACCTCTGAAATAACCTTCCAGTATTCATTATGCTGTCTATTCAACTTAAGTGTAATGTCTTATCAGAGTGCTGAGAAATCATTGGTGCAGCCATGGTGGATGGTCTGCTGGCATTATTAGGTAAGGGAACAAGGTGCTTACCAAACCGCACAAAAGTTCTCAGCCACAAGCTGTGAAAGTGGAAGCAAATGGTATCTCACCAGTACTTCTGTAAAACTCAAAATGTCTTTCTCTCCCATAAGTCAACACAGAAGCGCTGACGATGAAAGCCAGAACTGGATGGTAGGGCCCTCGAAGTATGCTATGAGAACGGCTGGTGTGCAGAAGCTTGAGGACCCAAGGGCAGAGTTGTTTTATGCATTAGTCAGCTAATTAATGCTAGACGTGTGTGGCATTGTCTCAGACAACAGGGCATAAGATATAGAGTCTCTGCCCATTTCTCTTAGAAATGCAGATTTGGGTAGAGATAGAAAACCAGACGATTGCTAAACAGAGTTGAGGATCAATAGGGTACAGTGGACAGTCTCAGAGGAAGGGATTCTCCACAGAAGTGGAGAAAGAAAAGCTGTCTGGCACAATAGGGATGTGAGTTCCAAGTCTAGCCCTCTTCAGAGCCTTTTCTTTTCAGCTTAGGATATAATCAATATGGCACGCACTAGATTTTAATAATATCATTTGAATTTCTGTAGCCACTACTCAGAATGAGCATCTTTTCATGCTTATTTACCCCATACATTTTCTTTTCTGTACATGGCCCATATATTAGACTGTGGAAAAAAATCTCAGGTCTGAGAGAGAAGGCTCTGCTGCAGATCGGGAACTCAGTCTTTGCTCCTCGAAGAACTGTCTTCCTAAGTCCTACACACATCTGTGGGCAAAAATAAGGAGCAGGATGTTTTCTCAAGAGCAGACTTGCTTCCGGTAGTGTCTGCCTTTCTCTGGCAATGGAGCTTCCTTTTCTAGGTCAGTGGTCACTGAGGGGGGGGTCAGGAGGATGTGATGGAATTTGTATATGCAAACACCATAGTTGTCATTAATGATGTTTTGTTTCCTTTAAAAACCAGGCAAAAGCCAAGGGAGAAATTCTACACAGATGGATAGAGGGAGTTGTGTGTAGGCTGAGGAATGTGAGAACTCTCTGATAAAAGCAAAAGATCTGAGTGTACAAATCTTAGAAGGATGAGGTCCAACATCCTATCTGGTTTGAGAGAAATGTCTATAGAAAAACTACTATATGTGTTTGAGAACGACTTATTCATGTACCAATGGAATATGCATCACTGTCCACCTCAGATATTAATGCCATGTTGCATCAACACCAAAGACTCAACCTTCCTGCTTAGCCTGGCAGTCAAAGGGGCTCTAGCTGTGCTTGGTGTTTTAACCACTTAGTGGCCAGGCCAGAGAACAGAATCGGAGTTGCCTGAGACAGAGAATAGAGTGCATCCAGGATGTGAAACTTGGGTACCTTGTTGTGAGTCTTGGGTGTGCAACTTGGCAGCTGTGTATTCTAAAGCAGTCCTGTCTGTCTTCTCAGACTTGGTGTTCTTTTATGAAAGCACGAGAAAATTATTAGCTCATTAAGTTACTGTAAGCATTTAATACTATGATGCTATATATGTCTGTTTTTTAGTCTTCTTTTCTCTTATTGTATCATTCATGCAGCTATACTTGTGTACCACTTTGGGTTGTGGCACCTCCATGTCTGAAAATATTTACCTTAAGATTCATAACAGTAGCAAAACTACAATTATGAAGCAGTACCAGAAATAATTTTATGGTTGGGAGTCACCACAACATAAGGAACTGCATTAAAGGGTCAGAGCAGAGGAAGGCAGAGGACCACTGTGCATCCACATCTCTGAGGGGACTGTTCTAAGCCAGGGTTTGCAGTTAGTTAATGGCAATCTCTCTGAAGGTTAAGGTAAGAGGATACTAAATTCAAGCCTACCCTGACTACAGGACAAGTTCAAGGACAGTTGAGCTATATAATGAAGTTCTGTCTCAAAGACAGCTCACAGTAGCACACTTGCCAAGCATGTGTTAGTTCCTGGGTTCAATCCCAGGAACTGCTACAAAACAAAATATAACAAAAACAAGAGGAAAAATATGAAAGTTCTTGGCCTTGCTCTTTAGAAACTATGGCAGGAAAGGATGCAAGGAAGTATTTCTACCTCCAGGCAGTTCCAACACTTATTAAAGTTTCAAAATCACTTGAGTGTGTTTTCACATTTATATTCAATATAATATGAAATATGGTAAAAGAAAAAGAACTCTGTGTTTTAATGATATATAAGTTATTTAAAGTTTCAGTAGATTTTCTTCTGTCAAGTTTCTTTAAAATAATGCAACAAGTTCAAAGTAGAATTGCTTCCTGTTAATTCGAAAAGACAAGCACAAGAGTGTGGCTAACACTGGACTGAAGATAAAGCTCTCTGATAGTCTACACTGAGCAGTAGCATATATGACCTTTAACCATTTCTCGATGGTAGAGGTTATAAATGAATGGTTGCTATGCTACACAGCACTAGATGATCAAACATCATCTTTTATCATCTATTATCTATGCTATTTCTGATTAAATAGATTCTTTACTGCACACAATGGTGAAACCTGTATTTGATTATTTTTTTCTACTATGTGCTATAAATGATAAGTCCTGAAATAGGACTTTATTGCTTTCATCAGGAGAAAACATCATAGATTTTACTGAATGCTCAATATTCTTCACATTTTTACGAGTTTGCCTGAGACAGCCACTACAGAAATCAGCATGGCAGTTACTTAAAACATGGAAATTGATCTGCTGGGGGATTCAGCTACACCACATTTGGGGACACTTCATCCTACAACAGGGGCACTTGCTCTACCATGTTCACTGCTGGCCAAACTTTGGAATTAGCCCTGATGTACCTCAACAGAAAAATAAAGAAAATGTGATAGATTTATGGAATTGAGTATTATTCAGTCATTTAAAAAAATGATACCTTAAAATTTGTAGGCAAATAGATGGAACTAGGAAAAAAAAAGCATCCTAAGTTAGGTATCTTAGACACAGAAAGGCAAACATGGTATGTGTTTGCTCATATGTGGATATTAGCTGTTAAGTCGATGATAATCAAACTACAATCTATAGAACCACAGAGGTTAGGTATAGAGTAAAAGACTAGAGGGTACAGATAGATCTTGATAGGAAAGGGAAATAGAATACATAGTTATGGACAAATGGGTGCAGGTTGGAACAGAAAGGTTAATTGGAGAGGAGAAGGAGTTGTGAGAGGGAATACAGGCAGAAACAGCTAAAAATTCAGGGGGCATTTGAGGGGTAGTATGGAAGCTTAATACAGTAGAAACTTCCTAAAACATGAATATAAAGGGCAATCTAAATGTAATTGCCAAATAATGGGGGAGACAGAGTCACAACTGTATCTCTTTTCACCATATAAAGCTTCCAGTAATGTGACTGGGTTATATCTAATTGAGTTGTTGGTTAAAGGAGTCCTGTGGGAACGTCTAAACAGCTCAGGCTGTTGCCAAGACTATAAGTTGCTTTCCACAAGCTGACAACAAGGCCCTATTGCTGAAGACAATATTCATATAACTCATTGAACATAAAAAAGTTGAGCTGGTACCAACATATAGCCTTCAACACTATGTTCTAGTGTCTCTGGTACAGGAGCATACTTAGTATACGACCAAAAACCAAGCCAAACCAAACCAAACCAAACCAAACCAAACCAAACCAAACCCAAATACCAAGGCAGCTACATACACTTTGATCTACAATGGTGTCCTGCCTGCAAGATATATTATTGTAGTGGTGGCACAAAGCCTGTGAGAGTATCCAACCAATAACTGATTTGACTGAAGGCCCACTCCAAGAGATAGAACCTATACCCAACTCTGTTTGAGTGAGCAAGAACAAGAGACTAGATAGTCCAGGGACCTAGGGTAAATCCAACAATACTAGTCTAAACCAAACCAAACCAAACCAAACCAACCAACCAACCAACCAACCAACCAACCAACCAACCAACCAAC
>JADRCC010521243.1:0-15248 GCA_019843855.1 Hylomyscus alleni
TTTTAGAGCAAAGCAGCAATGCTGAGTGGTGGAAGACTGTTATGACCATGACAGAAGACAACCTAACTGATAAAATACTGGATTGTAATAATATTGTAAGAATTTTGGAGGTGTTTTCTACTTAATGCTGTAACTGTTGTAAGATAAACACCATTTATTTTTACATTTTTAAATTTAAAAGTAAGATTTTAACCATAGTTGGCAGAGCTGGTTTCCCAAATGAGCTCTCTGTCTTTACAATATTATTTTTGTCCAGGCTTTTCTATGAGGAAATTCAATCCTCAGTTTTGCTATGTGCATGCCTTTGAGCAAACTTACATTATCTTATTTTGTTAGCTTTTTGAAAATGATACCTGAGTTCCGTATACTAAATTCCACCTAATTAGATAATTGGGAGAGCTAAATTGACATAAACCACCCAATCTCCTGCCTCGAAAGCCAGTCACCATTCACACACTAGCTGCTTTCTCCCATCCAGACACTGGCTTTCATAAGAGTGCACTTAACTGTGTTAAAGTTCAGTGCTGGAATGAAGAGAGATGTGCTGATTGTGCAGGAGTTAGCAGGAAGCTTAGAAGAGAACCAATCAAAATCAGAGAAAAGACCGGAGAAAGCATCTAGACTCATAACCTGAGCACTGCTTGTGAGGTGCTTTTTGCAATATGAATATTGAAAACTTCAAAGAAGAATGATTGCAAGTAATAAGCACAACTATAGTCTAATTGCTCCAGCTTTTGCATGTCAATGGTTAGAATTCAATGTTCAACATGACCATACTCAAGAACATAAGGTTTAGGAATGGCTATTATTTTTTTTTTTTGCCTTTTACTTTTTTATTAGAATCTGATGAAATTTTTTTAAAAAATCAGTTAGCAGACCCCATAGGCTTTAGTACATTCACAATTACTGTAGTCGAATGGCAGTACTCATGGCGTGCTAGCAATCCCTAGGTAGTCTTGAAGCCCATAGGATGTACATGCAATTAAATGGCTCAGCCTAGTCACTTGTAAACCTTTAGAGTTAAAGAATAACAATTAGTGAAAAAGAGGCCATGAATGTGAAGGAGAGTGGGAAGAGGTGTATGGGAGGGCTAGCAGGGTGGAAAGGAAAGGAAAAAAAAGTTAGATAAATTATAATCTCAAAATCTAAACATCAACAAAAATATTCTTGACAGCTCAATTTAAAAGCTATGGTACAACTATCTTTCTCAATAATTATTAGGCACAGCCCATGTATGTCTATTCAGTTTTATAATCAAACTAAAAATCTCTCCAAGGAACATATAAGAAATTAAAATAAAAATAAAGTTAAACATTATTTAGATCTCAGATTAGTAAGAATAGTGAATGTTTAAATATATATTATATAGGCTCCTACACATAATCATTTTGATATTCTAATTAAATGCAGTTAATATAAATGTGTATAGATCAGCACTATCTGCCAATTCCTGATGTTGATTTACAACTTTCTACAATTTATTAACATTTAAAAAATAAATTCCTGAAGCAGCTCTAGTAGAGAATACTTGAGTCAGCAAATCAAGGGCCTTATTCCATGACATTTCATTATTTTGTTTTCCTAAGAGGAAATAATTCTACTAAATTCTTCCAATCTTTTTCTTCTTATTTGAGTCTAGCACTGACATTAAGACCATACTATTTTAGCATGCACCAAAGATAACTTACATGAAACCTGACTAAAGCCTAAAAAACTTTGAGTATACATTCAAAATATCAAGATATGTGTAGAAATACTTTGCATGTTGACCTTGCATTTCTAAATTTTGAATTGTAATAGTTCTTATAAGATGAAATCACACTTTGAAGGCTCAACTTTCAACATGTGAAATACCTGGCTTTATTTAGAAAGAATATTAGGTTTTGAAAGAGGTGATTGACTATTGACTTCAAATAAGGCTACTAAGAAGAGGCTCTACTACAAAGTAACTTATATCCTTGTTTGAAGAAATAAAGCGAGAGATAGAGACAGAGAAGGACAGAGAGGTACAGAGCAAACAGGGGCACTTAATATAAACCAATGACCAGGAGAAGGCACAGAAGGAGTGTGGCCATATGTGAGCAAAGGAGACAAACTTTCAGAATAAAATCAGCCTTAAGACTTTAACTGAGGACTATACCCTCCAAAACGGTGAAAAGAAAATGTTTTTCAGTTGCTCGCCTGCATAACTGTGTTATTTTGTTATGTAATTGCTCATAAATGAAGATGACTTCCCATTTATCTTACCTCATCATTACACACTGAAGCATCAACAGCAGACAGCAAATGCAGACATAGTTCTGCTGTTACTTATATAGAAGTGTTACCTTGACTGTTGAGGCTTATCTATTTCTTTGGGTCCAGCTTGCCCTCCTGGTTTTCCAGTTGAACTGTTGTAACTTGTTATTTATTGAGCTGGGCAGAAGTACAGGTCATAATGTCACTATAATGAAAGTGTTCACATTATTATAACGTTGACCTAAAATATACAGTTTATACATTTGTAGTGCAAATAAATAATGAGAAGAGAACTGAAAAAAAATTTCTCATTCGTGTTCTCCCTTTTGTAACACAATGAGTGATCACCACCTACTGAAGAGAGAAAAGGGCAAGGCTCATAGAAATTCTCTCTTGCTTACACACCACTTTGAACAGCATCTACTTTTGATAAATTTGTTTTTAATAAATAAATTTGTTCTCTGATATTCTGTGTATGTATAAACTGAATATTAATTACTGTCCTCCCCATCTCGATCTGTTTAACTGTACATTTACATTACATTTACAATTGTACATTGTGCATTAGGTCTGGTATGTCTTATTACCTCTGGCTGTTTGAAAATCATTGCTCTTAAGGAGGAGCCTGTTGGATAGCATTACTAAGTAACTAGTGCACCATTGACCTAGCTTGCTTCTTCATCTACTACCAGCCATAAGGGCACATAGCATCCATTTCAAATGAAAAAATAATTCAGGTAATGATTTAAAATACTCATTGAGGTATAAAGAATGAGTTTTTTCTAATTTTGATAATCTGAAATTATTCATAGGATTTTAAACTTTAATAGGATTTTAAACTTTAAAAGTATCACAAAATTATTTTTCTTCAACCCTCAAATTAAAATCTTGAAAGTAGTTAGCATGAGGTGTATCCTATTCTCACCATTTTAGGTGAACTCTGCAACAAGCTTACATGCTAAAATGCTGTATTTCAGACTCTCTTTGGAATAATTTGAAAATATTTTCACATGATGTAATTGTCTATTGTGGATAGTCCTGGTGTTGTTTGTATTTTGATGCTAATTCCACTTTCCCAGGAAGGGTTGGGATGAGGAGTGAATCTCATACACTGGTGACTTCTTGTGAACCTTCTCTTTACCTAAACTTGTAAAATAAAGGCTAGAGCCCATGATTGGACAGTGGAAGTGAAGGTGGAGCTGAAAAGTTTGGAGAAGAAGGGAGAGAGAGGGCAAGTAGAGGAGAAGGAAGGAAGATGGAGGAAGAAGAAGAAGATCCAGTTTCTGCATGGCTTTAAATAGCCACAGGTAGATATGAATATCATAAAAGGATAGAATAATTGGGATAACTTGCCTAATCTAGAGCAGCTTGTATCATTATCAATTAGCTCTGAAATTATTGTGTGGGTTTCTTGTGAATTGAGAATTGATTGATATATAAATCTGACTAATTATAAGCTTCTAGAGTTTTGATTTACTGGGTTAAGAGGAGTTGTTGTAACAACTAATCACAAGGGGTAGATGGCTGAAAAGGTAGAAGCAGCTCTGAGGCAGACAAACCCAATATGGGAAGACCACCACTAGGGGGCTAGCCTAGAGGCAGAGAGACCTTGGGCAGAGAGTAGGTAGCTATAGCAAAGGATGGTGACTCTTTTTAATAATTTCCTTCAACAAGGATCAAGGTTTCTTATTCCGTACCTGTATACGCACATGAACATGTATACACATAGACTACAGATGGGTGAACCTCTGTTTATCTTATCTTATCTTATTGAGCTTGGTACTCTACTTTCAAATCTCTACTTGGCCCTCCTCAAGTTCTGTGAAATTGTATATGTGATAATACTAAAATTTTCTAAATTATGGTTCTTTACTTTTCAACCCTATAGACAAAAGAAAATAGATTTTCCTTAGAAAACTGCATTTTTAAGTGCTTCTCAGCCATTTGAGACTCCTCTTTTGTAAATTTTCTGTTTAGCTCTCTACCCTACTTTTTGATCCAGTTATTTGGTTTTTTGGAGGTTAGCTTCTAGAGTTCTTTATGTATTTTGGATATTAGCCCTCTATCAGATGAAGGGATAATGAAGATTTTTTTTCCCAATCTGTAGGTTGCCGATTTGTCCTATTGACTATGTCCTTTGTCTTACAGAAGCTTTTCAGTTTCATGAAGTCCCATTTATCAATTCTTGACCTTAGAGCCTGACTTATTGGAGATCTGTTTAAGAACTTTCACCTCACCTCCCCACCCATGGTAATGAGCTGGAGGATCTTTCCAAATTTTCTTCTATTAGATTCAATGTATCTGGTTTTATGTTGAGATTCTTGATCCACTTGAACTTGATCTTTGTGCATAGTGACAAATATGAATCTATTTTCATTTTTGTATGTACAGACTGCCAGTTACACCACCATCATTTATTGAAGATGCTTTCTTTTTCCATTGTATATATTTTGGCTTCTTTATCAAGGATCAAGTGTCCATAAGTGTGTGGTTTTGTTTCTGGGTCTTCAGTTCTATTCCATTGATCAACCTGTCTATCTCTGAACCAATACTATGCAGTTTTTATCACTATTGCTCTGTAGTACAGGTTGAGGTCAGGAATGGTGATTCCCCCACACCCGCCGGAGTTCTTTTATTGTTAAAAGTTGTTTTAGCTATCCTGAGTTTTTGTTTTTCCATATGAAATTGAGAATTGTTCTTTCCATGTTTTTGAAGACTTGTGTTGTAATTTTGATGGGGATTGCATTGAATCTGTAGGATGGCAATTTTTGCTATATTGATCCTACCAATCCATGAGTATGGTTCTGAAGTCTTCAATTTCTTTCTTGAGAGGCTTGAAGTTATTGTTATACAGAACTTTTACTTATTTGGTTTGAATTACTCCGAGGATATTTTATATTATTTGTGACTATTTTGAAGGGTCTTGTTTCCCTATTTTCTTTTTCAGCCCATTATCATTTGTATAAAGGAAGGTAACTGATTTGTTTGAATTAATTATATATCCAGCCTCTTTGCTGAAGTTTTTCATCAGCTATAGAAGTTCTCTGGTAGAATTTTGGGGTTTATATATACTATCATATCATCTGCAAATAGTGATACCTTGACTTCTCTGCTAATTTATATCACCTTGAACTCCCTTTGTCTTATTGCTCTAGCTAGAACTTCAAGTATTGTATTGAATAGATACATGGAGAGTGGGCAGCCTTGTCTTGTCTCTGATTTTAGTGGAATTGCTTCATGTATCTCTCCATTTAATTTGATATTAATCTTTAGTCCTGAGGGAAGTGCAAATTAAAATCACCTGAGACCTTATGCCAGCCAGAATGGATAAGATCAAAACTTCAGGTGACAGTACATGTTGGTGAGGATGTGGAGAAGTAGGAACATTTCTACAATGCTGGTAGGTTTGGAAACTGGTACAACCCACTTTGGAAATCAATCGGGTATTTCCGAAAATTGAAATCAGATCTACTTGATAGACCCAACAATATCACTCTTAGAAATATACACAAAAGATGCCCCACCATGCCACAATGTCACATGTTCCATTATGTTCATAGTGGCCTTTTTTTGTGATAGCCTGAAGCTGGAAGCAACCCAGATGTCCCACAACAGAAGAATGGATATAGAAAATGTGATTCATTTACACAATGGAATATTACTCAGCTATTAGGAAGGGGGACATCCTGAGTTTTGCAGGAAAATGGATGGAACTAGAAAATATCCTGAATGAGGTAACTAAGACCCAAAAGGACATGCATGGTATATACTCACTAATAAGTAGATATTAGCAAACAAAATACAGAATAACCAGAATACAATCCATAGAATTCAAGAAGGTTTATAAGCAGAAGTGCCCAAGTGAAGATGTTTTAATCCTACTTGGGAGTGAGAATAAAGCAATCGTGGAAGGTAGAGAGAATGAGGGACCTGGGTAGGAGTGGGGAAGCAAAGGGAAAAGGGGAAGATGATCAAGTATTGGGGTTGGGGGGACAGGAGTGAATGGGCCAGCAGAAAGAATGGTTTCAGGCAACCTCAGGAGATAGGAGGTGGAAGGGGGACAGTCTAGAATGTATCAGAGACCTGGGAAGTGAGAGACTCTCAGGATTCAAAGGGAGGGACCTTAGAGGAAATGCCCTACAAGGGGGAGAGGAAACTTGAAGAATTCACCTCCAGTAGAAAAATGGCATCAAGTGAAATGATGGGGTTAAAAAAACTCTGACCCAGAATTGTTCATGTCTAAAAGAACTGCAGGGATAAAAATGGAGAAGAGGCTGAAGGAAAGGAGGTTCAATGGCTGGCCTAATTTGTTATCCATCTCAACGGGAGGCTCTAAGGCCTGACATTATTACTGAATCTGTGGTGTGCTTACAGATAAGAACCTACCATAGCTATCCTCTGAGAGGCCAAATAAGCAGGTGAGTGAGACTGCGTAGAAGTCTCTACACCCAACCAATGGACTGAAGTTGGGAATCCTTGTTGAATTAGGGAAAGAGTGGAAGAAGTTGTGGAGGAGGGTGACCTCATAGGAAGACCAGCAGTCTCAAATAACCTGGACCCCTAAGATCTCTCAGACACTGAGCCACCAACCAGGCAGCATAAAGGAGCTGGTCTGAGGTCTCTGACACAAACACGACCGAGGACTGTCTGGTCTGGACTCAGTGAGAGAAGAAGATTATATCTTTTGAGAGATTTGAGACTCCATGGAATTAAGAGGCCTGGTGGGGTGTGGAGAGGTGGGGACAGGGGAAATGAGGAATGGAATGGGGAACTGTTGGATGGCAAACCAGGAGAGGGGTGATGACTGAACTGTAAAAAAATGAAAGTAAAAAAAAAACAAAACAATCAAAACAAAACAAAAAAATCTCTGCAGTTTTAATGTCCTGCAAATAGTATATAGCTCTCTTACTTTAGCAAGATTTATTTGTAATGATGTTAAAAGTTAAGATTATGAATACTAACAAACTTAACATTTTCAGTTTATTGGACTCTTAGTGTTCCTTTGTGAGTTCACTTGGCTAATCTGCTATTTGTCTCTATTGTTCCACTGAGGCGTATGTGATCCATATAAATATGTCTTAGCTGAAATTTATGTAGGACAACCAAACCTTTCAAAGTTAATGTTAACAAATAAAAGAAAAAAGAAAAGAATTGAAACCGAAGGAAGATAAACAGACTGTACCATTTTAGGAGATTCAAAGAACCACTAAAGTACTACCTTTTACTTTCTTTTACTTTTACCTACCGTACTCATCATTTTTATTATCAGATTTTATCAATAATGTCCAACTGCAATCTAAAGCACTCAAATGGTTAGTCGTGAAAATTTGGAGACTTTCACTACAAAGATAGAGTAGCTGTGTTTAGGAGCAGGTATCCAAGAAATTGCTAAAAACAATGAAAACAGTGCATAAATGAAAACAAGTTATTACTCTTATTTCACTGTTGGAGTTAAGGAAGTAATATAAACCTCTTAATGTTTTTAATTTTTATAATGTATAAAAAAGTTTTTTATGACTACTCTGGAAAAAAAAAGAAAGAAAAACAAAGTCTAGAGTCTGCTGTAGCCACAGAATTAGCTTTTGCAATTGTGCATAAGCCCTAATCACAAATTCATATAGAACACCAAATTGTAGTACAAATTATGCTCATAATCTTGCAGAGTTATTGTTAAAGTTGATGAACTGATTAGAAGAAGCTTGCTAAACGTGTTTTGGAACAATTTAGCCCATTTACCCAAGCTAAGGGCTTTGAATCATCACATTGTACTGAACATTTTTTTGCTGTTACAAAAATCCTTTTCATACCTTTGTGGATGTAATCTCTCTTTGAGTCAAGTGGGAGATAGTAGCTAATTCATCTCAATGCCACTTTGCACATCATTTCAACTGGATTTTAAGCTAGAATATGTGTTATACAATATTTATATATAATAATGTATAGATAGATAGGTATATGGTATAAAGAAATTGCATATTTGAATAGCAGATCTCAATAGCAAATGCTGAAAATGTCAACCAGTTTCTATGGAGTAACTATGTGAACATCATCTTTTTTCTCTTTTTAGTGGTTGTTGTATCTAAAAACTGTATTTATATATAACATAATATTTATATATAACATATTTATGTATAATGTTCATGCATAACATACATATACACATAACATATTACATATAACAATTACTGGTGTCATATTTATCTCAAAGTTTGAAATAGAAAAACCTGTGGCACTGCCAGTAAAATGTGATCTCAGGGTTAATATCCCAGGGGTGTACATATACTTTTGTGAGACCTCAAAAAGATTAAGTCTTCTCATATTTTCTGTCAAGCAGATGCATTTTTCCTAGGAATTTTATGGACATACTTTTAAATCTGCTCCTGTAGATAAGAGGTCATCTAAAAGTCTTTTAAAATGTTGTTTCTCAGCATCTTGATTATCTTGTAAAAGTCAGGAGGGATTTGTCTCAAAGAAAAATGTGAGTATGTGTTCCATCTAATGGAGCAAATTGTAATTTGTTACACAAAAAGCCTGCAAAGATATCTAATAAAGTTATACAAATCTTGATAATAAAAATACAAGTACAATGAAAACAGGCAATATGAAATTTTAAATGCCATCTTCCTTGTGTAAGGAGCCAGTTAAAAAGGGAAAATTAATCAGATAAAAATAAATGGACTTTTGTATCATGCAAATGGAATATTTAAGGGCCTATTAGAGCGAGGGAAAGAACAGACTGTAGATTGCCACATATCTATGAATGCCTGTGGTTCTGAAAGATATCAGGTGCATGTCTTCAGGAAGAGATGGTGCACACACTGGAATGGAAGAGAAAAGAGTGTAGATGTGTCAAGGGGAATCCATAAATTGTGAACATTGGATGTGTAAAAAAAAAAATCTATAAATCCTCACACTGTTAGACAGAGAAAGCGGGGTAGGGATCTATTTGCATTCTTCTACATGCAGCGGTCCCATTTGACCAGCACCATTTGTTGATGATGATGTCTTTTTCGAGGGAGCATCTCTTGCTTCTTTATAACTTCTTTGTGAACTTATTTATAGGTTTTCAATTCTATTCTATTGAACAACATTTTTTTTTTTTTTTTGCCAATAGCATGATGTTTTTATGACTATAGCTCTGGAATAGAATTTGAGATCAGGGATGATCTCAAGCAGTTCTTGTATTATTCATGATTGTTTTAACTATCCTGCATTGTATGTATGTGTGTGTGTGTGTGTGTGTGTGTGTGTGTGTGTGTGTGGTGTGTGTGTGTGTGTGTGTGTGTGTGTGTGTGTGTGTGTGTGTGTGTTTCCATATCGTTCTGTGAAAGATTGTCCTGTAATTGTGACGGGGACTGCACTGACTGAATATGTAGAATGCTTTTTAAATGATGACCATTTTTATCGTATTGATTCTACCAATCCATGTGCATGGGAGATGTAAACATCTGATATCTTCTTCAACTTATTTCCTCAGTGTCTCAAAGTTTTTATCATACAAGTTTTTTTAACTTGATTGATTAAAGTTGCCTCAGGGTATTTTATATTATTACAGGCTATTGATCAATGATATTGTTTCACTAATTTCTTTCTTAGCTCGTTATTTGTATATAGGAAGGCTACTAATTTTTCTGTGTTAAATTTCTATCTGGTTACTTTGCTAAAATCATTTACCAACTGTAGGAGTCTCCCAGAGGAAATTTAGGGTCAGTTATGTATACTATCACATCATTTGCAAATAAAGGTGCTTTGACTTATTTATATCCTATTTATCTCCTGCAGTTTTCTTATTGTTCTAGCCAAGATTTCAAGTACTATACTGAATGGCTATGAATAGTGGACAACCTTGTCTTATTTCTAAGTTTTATTGAAATACTTTGCATTCAAAAGAGAAAAGCACCAGGGAACTCAATAGACGCACATATTCTGCAATCACATTGATTAAGTCAGGAGAACAAAAATCAGGTTGGCAGACAGACATGGGAGAAAGAATGGCATGGACTTTCTAGCCTGCTTACAAGCATGGCAGTGGGGAAGTATTTTAAGAGATGTCTGAGATAGGCAATGATGGTGTGTTGAGGCAGAGGCAGGCAGATCTCCAAGACCTGTCTGGTCTACAGAGTAAGTACTAGGACAGACAGTACTACACATAGAAATTCTGCCTCAAAAATATAAAAACCAAAGAAAACACAAACAAAAACAAAAAAATTTAAATGCTTTACAGTTACTCTTCCAGAAGGGGGAGCAGAATTCTGTATTTTCATATCTTAAAGGCCTTCCCTGTCCATTCAGTGAGATAGTTGATGAAGGCCCAGGACAGTGTTTGTGTCTTAGAAACACAGGCTTCTGTGATAGGAATGGCAGGCTCTGCTGAAAAAGGAAGCAGCAGGCACATGAATGTGACACTTATATGTTAGTATCAGGCATAAGTAATAGACTAGCTGTTAGGGAACATCAGCAGTGGGCTGGGACCAGAACTTGTCTAGTCAGAGCATGCGGGAGTATTCAGTGCTTACGTCTCATGTCCATACTCACAACAGCACAGACTACTTTGGTTTTACCAGTTTCTATATTTTTGGAACCCTGGAGACATTTGGACTAAACTTTAACTCTTTATGTGTAATATCTACTCTACTAGAGAGATCTTCTTCAAAGGGGAGATACCCAGACTATGGAAACAGGTGATTATCATTTTAGAATTTTGATTGGGCATATGATGTTTCTAGTTCCAAGAGGAGTCCCCACTCAACTACATGAGATTCCAAGACACCAAAACTACTACAAAGATGATCCTAGCTACAAGATATTTCTATTTAGGTGAGCAGAAAATCCCATGAAGTATAAAGACAATTATACAGTAGATACAAAGTATATTTTTATCTCTTTACTGAGAGGAGCAATAATTCCTATGTATTTTTATTACTTCTTTCAAGGATAGCGCAATACTTTTCCTTGGTATTAGACCATCCATATGGGGCATGCCATTTACATGCTATCATCATCATCTCCATTCCTACAAGGAATCAGATATGAATAATGTACATTGTCTCATTATGGGTAATTTTGTTTCTCTAAGACTCATGAGCCCAGATGGGTTAATTATCTTGTCTGATTTACTCCCACATCTTCACTGCTAGTAGTGTGTTAAATGATAATGTGAAAATTAAGTACTTTTTTATAGAGAGAGATTTAATATTTATCCCATCAAAAACTTTCAATGCATATTTCAAAAGTAGGAAATATTTCGAACATTTCAAAGTTTTTAATGGATCAAAGTTTCTTCCAAGTTGTTGAACTAGTAAACACAAGTGGTAAATGTATTATTTTGTTTCTTTGTCCCAATATATGTATTAGATACTGTTCACTCTACAGTGTTATTCACTTCTAGTCTTATGCATAACTTTAAAATGATTCATACACATTTCTAAAAGCAGCTCTGATGAATACATTCCATGCAAAATAAAATTGCCATTCCTCAAATAGAGGTTTCACAATAGTATTGAAAACAAGAAAACTCTATAAAATGCCAACAAAATTATCAACACAAGAAAACTTAAGAGTTAAAATAATTAAGATATAAGAAAATGAGGATACTAAATATTCTAAATGAAAGAATAATATGGTTCTTTAGGGGAAAATAGGCTAAATGAAAAGGAAAATACGAACAAAATTTTTAATTAGAAGTAATTCTACAAATGAATATTTAGAACTCAATAATTTTATCGTATTCCTTTAATGAAATCAAGTACACTAAAATAATTTGAACATGAAAATATTAACAAAAGAAGACTAAGAGCCAAAGGCAAAAAACAAACAAACAAAAAAACCTAGTTTGCTCTACCATATAGACAAGGAATAGAATGAACTGAAAGTGTAACTTCATATGTTTATATGATCATCAGAACTTTGTCAGTTTTCTAGATGAATAGAGAAACAAAAATCAAAACACAGAATTCTATTTTAGTGCTTTAAATAATACTTTCAAATTTGATGTGATATTATATTATGAGTAAAATATATTAATACAGACATTTCTTCTGGTACTAAAACAGTATTTATAGTTATTTTCTGTCATAGTCTTAAACTCATGGCAATCTAAGAAATACTATGAATTATATTTATTACTGGTGAAAGTGGGGTGAATGCCGAAGAGGACAAGGGGTAGAGCTTCCAGGTGGGTTGAGTCTCAGAACTCATAGCGTAGCTTGCAGAGGCAAAGAGGACCTGGAGGAGAGCAAGAACAGTCAGAGAAATACTGAAAGTAATGATAAAAAGAGTGTTGTTGGAGGTAATGCCACACTTGATTTCAAATTATAACATATAGCCATAGTGATAAAAGCAGCAAGGTACTGCCCCAAAAGAAACATACAAATTCTATTAGACAAATATAATGGAGTAGATAACTCAGATGTGTCTGTAAAACTACCGCTACCTAACTTTTAGCAAATATGCCAAAAAGTACAATGGAGAAGACAGCATCTTTAACAGTGATGAGAATATTTGGTCTAAACATGGACAAAAACGGGTCCTACAAGAAGCTAACGATGGATCATGGACCTCTACAAAATACTTGATACCCCAGAATTATTAAAGCTACATGAAAGGAGTTGCTTCATGATTTGAGAATAGCTAATGACTTTAAGAATAGGATTTTAATGGTAGAAGAAACAAAGCCAACAATGAACAAATGGAATTTCATGGCATTCAAAAGCTCTTGTGTTCTAGAGAAAAATGTCGGAGAGTGATGAAGCAGTTGCAGAATGGGAGAACATCTTAGCCAGCTGGACATCTTACAGGAGATCAGTGTCTAGAAAAAACAAAGAACTCAAAAAATCTCTGTTGAACATTTGGCTTCTGAAATGTTCTTGGGAGAGTCATGGTATTCAATTACGTGGCCCCTGGTGGGATCACTAAGCTCCAAAGGTTAGTTCCAAATCCGAAGTTATACAGATTGCCTTTGACATTTGCAACACTATTAAATCACAGACAATGACAATGACAATACAGAAGGAGTACGGGGAGGAGGAGGAAAAAGAAGAGAAAGAGGACAGACAGTAAGAATATAGGAAAGGGGTTATGTGTGTGGTGAAAGGTGTGGAATGTGAGAATAACTAGAATATTGTATTAATATGTCAGAATAAATTTAATTATTAAATATAGTATAATTCAGACAGTAATGGTCAGTCTTAAAATTAATGATAAAAGAAACAAATACAAACTGAGAATAAATGCAAATTCTATGTGCTTAGAGAGTTTAGATTATTTGTTAGGTAGTACAAGAATATATGCTTCTGTTTTGGAAATAAACTCATGCTTATATTGGATACTGAGTGACAAAATATCAATTGGGAAACATGTTAAACAAAAAAATCATAAAATATTAAAAAAACAGTGAAAGTATAGTATATCAATGTTAAAAAACATAAAGAGAACATATTTATACATTTTATTTCTTTTTAAAGTATGTTTTAAAATTCTACTTAGCATTCTTTAAAAATATTCCTGCTCTTTAAAAATGCTGTTTTTATACATTCATTGAACTCAGAGTTGAGAATTTGGTCATTATTTTTAAGCTTGTGTATGTGCATGCATTTATGTGTGTGCACATGTGTGTGTATGTGTGTGTATGTGTGTGTGTGAACAAATTAAATAACACTTCATTGTATAAACAGGATGGGCAAAATAAGAAATGTTGCTTAATATTAATTATATATGGAATTGAAAGGACTGTTCTAAATTAGTTTTTGTTGCTATAGACATCATAACCAAAAGTAAGTTACAAAGACAAATGTCTGTTTCATCTTGTGATTCCACATCATAATCCATCATTGTGGGAAAGAGAGCAGAAATTTAAGGTGGTAGCTTGAAGAAAAATATGCAGGAATGGTGCTTACTGGCTAGCTTCCAGAACATGTTCGGCTGCCATTTTTTATGTAGACCAGATCTACCTGCTTAGGCATGGTTCTGCCCATAATGGATTGTGCCTACCTATCAATTAGCAGCTAAGAGAATGAACCTCACACATGATCACAGGCTACTCTGCTGAGGATGGATTTTTCAACTGAGATTTCCCTTTCCAACTGTGTCAAGTTGACAACCAAGATTAGCCATCTCAAAAAAAACCAAAACAAAACCCTTGGTAGTTAATAAATCATAAAGAGGATCCTGTTTTAGTAAAAATCAATAAAACAACACTTAGAATTGGAAATGTATGCTTTTAATTTCATGAACTTAGACATATCTACATATTAGGCACCACAAGGAAACTTCAACATGATTCACTGATCATCATATATTTTATAAAATCAAGCCTTTATCTGAGAGCAAATGCAATGTCTAACATTTAGGAAAGGACTACATTTTCCAGTTTAATTAGAATGTCATAGGAATTTTTTTTACATATACTAATATAATAGCATATAATATATGACAAAGGAACATGGCCTTATTTTTAGAACCCATCATTAATGGTGTTAGCACAGCCGTCTGAATAAAAGGATCATTTAAAATGTTACATATATTTTCTTACTTTTTTTCCTAAAATTAGCACCATTGAATTTTAAGCAGTATATTTCTGTAGCTATTCTTTTCACAGACATATTTTATCATTTTTTGCTTCATAGTTCATTGAACTATGTACATGAGTAAACAAACATAACAAAAATAAGAATTACTCTGTAAACAAGCTTTTGTAATTTGTGAATGTATATGAGTCATTAGTGGAGACAAAGATGGCACCCAGCAGTGCTGAGTGTTCCATATCAGAGAAAGGGTACTCCTGAAGAGAAACTCAGTCTTAGTTAACATTTCCACCAGCTGCATGCGCCTTTCCTAGAACTGCCCCACTATGAAACCTAGCCTGGTTTTCCACCTTACCTTTCAGACATTCGGAGTGTCACAGGGTAATTGTATTAATTTCCTGGTAATTTATCTTCTTACTTTTTCTTTTTATAACTTTTGATGTTTTTTAAGGTTGGGGGCTGGGTACTTGTCTAACTTTTTGAAACAGT
>JADRCC010521274.1:0-11396 GCA_019843855.1 Hylomyscus alleni
AGATGTCTATCAGCTAATCCTTGGAGAAAGAAAATATGGGAAAGGATAAGAAGAAGTTATAACTGACACCTGAGAACCTTACCTGGACCGTAGGGAGAAGAGCTGGAGCCAAGCCGTTGACTGCTGAGTGCCTTACCTCATGTGACTGTGTAGATGTTAGGATATTCAAGTCAGACCACCAGCCCCGCCCTGATGTGATGCACTTCTTAATTAACCCAGGGCACCTCTGTGGCAGATGACTGTGCTGGGTGATTAGGTTTTGCATCTCTTTGTGGAAGACAGTGGGTCTTTTAATATTTCATGCCTTACTTTAATATTCTTGCTTTCTTTCCTACCTTAGGTCTGTGCTTTTATTTTTATTCATTCTTGAGACCTTGAAAGTGGAAAGTGTCCTCTCTTTTTATGAATATTTAGAAGCTTGTTGCACTGGTGCTTTTTGGTAAGTTCTTTTTATCAGTTTAACAGTATATATATATATATATATTTTTTCTATTTCTTGTTGTATAATTTTTCTTAAACTATCAGTGCAGTTTCACTTAATTTGTGGGGACATCCATACTGATTGTTGTATATGTATTTATTTATTTTTCTGCCTTCATCTGAGAACATGTGGTGGATTGCATTAATGCATCTCCTAGACTTGCTTTCAATCATTCATTTGGCATTCATTCCACACATATTTATTTGGTACCCTCCAAGCAGCAGATGCCGTTCTGAGCATCAGCGACACAGTAAAAAGCAAAGCAGTCATTATTTTTTTTAAATACTATTAAATGCAATCTGTTACTGTTTAGTCTTTTGCATTTAGATTTGAGAATCTACCTCAAGAAATATAAAAACTGTGCACACAAAGATATATGATGATGGATCATTATTATATTATTTATGAGGTTGCTCACTGAAAGATGTTGAAATATGTTTAGTTTCTCCACAGTATGACATAATGTATAGTAATTAGAAAAAAAGCATGCAGTTGAGTGCTTGTAAATGGGAAAATATATAAAGATGTTGAAGGATTTGTGTATGCATGGTATCATATTATCACAGTAGAAATGAAAAAGAAATCTTATGTAACCGACGCTGCTTTGAACTTGCTGTGTTGATACTCCTAATTCTCCTGTCTCCACCTCTCTGGCATTACCACGCCCATATCCCAGCTACCCTTGAACTCATAGCAATTCTTTTTTCTTAGCCTCCTAAGTACTTGGATTCCAGACATGTTCAACTACCCCATGCTCTCTGTGGGCACCTTGATAGGCATCTCTGGAAGGCTATCAGACAACAACAAATGGGGAATCCCTCTCGGGTAGAGGGGGAAAAGTGAGGAATGTGGAGACAGATTTTTCATTTTCAACATATGTTTTATGGCTTGTTTTAAAATGTTTTTTTTTTTAAATTTGGTGAGTAAATATTAATGCTATTATAAAAGGGGGATATTGGGGGCTTAAAGGTACAAAATACTATGTACCACACCCTTTGAGTGTGACTGAGTTGGTATTCACTTGCAGGGTACAGAGCTGTTACAGGCAGTTTGTAGCAGGATAAAATCCTTTATGGATTTGATAGTTTGTTGTACTATTGGATAATTTGGAGAAATGGTGTAATTTAGTGTGCCTGTGCAACAAAGTCTTGAGGCTGGGTGATTTACAGTTTACAAAAACTCATTGGTTCATAGTTCTGAGGCTAGGAAGTCTAAGATTAAGGAGACAGTATCCAATGTAGAACTTCTTGCTGGGTCAGTCCAGTCCATAGACGATGGCTGAAGGGCAAAAGAGAATGTGCAAGAGAGAGAGCCTGGAGCTCAAGACTGACTACATTACAGACAGACCCACCTTCTAGCTAAGATGACACCTTCAGTCCATTTAAGAGCTCAAACCTTTCATGATCTTTAAAAAATTTCTACAGCGTTCAAGCTTTGTTACATGGGGGATAAAGTTTGCAACACACAAGCTTTGGGGAACATTTCATTTCATTTTATTATTTGTTTAGTTTTTAAATTCACTTTACATTCTGGTCACATCCCTTTCCCTCTTCTCTTCCTGGCCCGACCCTTACATATCCCTCCCCACCCTTACATGTCCCCCCTTCTCCTCAGAGAAGAAACTCCTCCCTTGGGTATCACCCCACCCTAATCCCAGCAGGACTAGGGATATCCTTTTCCACTGAGGCCCAGTCCGGCAGTCCAGGTAGGGAAGGGAGTCCCAACGTCAGGCACTGGAGTCAGGGACAGCCCCCCTGCTTATCTTGTTAAGGGACCCACATGAAGACCATGTTGCACATTTGGGTAGAGGGTCTAAGTTCATCTCCTACATGCTCCCTGATTAGTGACCCTGGCTCTGTTACCCCCACGGTCCCAGGTGAGTTGATTCTGTAGGGTCTTCTTGTGGTGACCTTGACCCCTCCCACTTGCTCAATTCTATCCCCAACTCTTCCTCAAGACTCCCCAGGCTCTGCCTGATATTTGGCCGTGAGTCTCTGCATATGCCCCCATCCACTGCTGAATGAAGCCTCTCAGGAGACAGTTCCTGCTCACTTCTACGTAACTTAACATTGTCTGTGGGTGTCTGATTGGTAGAACCCAAGCCTGACCTGAAACTCCAGCTGCAGAAGACTCTAAAGATGTAGTCCTCAAATGGCCAAACAACATGGTATAGGAGAATGTGTCTGAGAAAGAGGCTCCCATGGATCATAGGTAGGCAAGTCATAGGGCATCTACCACAATAAGCAACACATTGACTCTTCCCATGTTTCCTTTTTTTAAAAAAACATCTTTTAGAAATGGGGCGTCATGGATGCCAAGCTGGCCTGGGATGACCATGAGTTTTTGATCTTTCTAGGTCTGCCTTCCATGTATTATCATGCCCAGCTAAACTGCAGGACATTTTGATTGGGATACATGATTATTTTCTCACAGATACTGGGGAAATCGCTGACTTACTGGAAAGGCATTTTTTTTTTTCATGGCTAAGAAAAGCTTATTTATTATAGACTTATACAGCAAATAAGCAAGCCTTGGTAATAAAAAACTAGTACAATCATCTGAAATTCTACAATCTGATATTAATACTTTGAGAATTAGTATTGCTACTAATCTAACTTTTAAACACCCATTAGCACACCCCCAACTTTTAAAAATGGAAAATAAAAGCTATGTACTAAAGTTGGATACATGGCTTCAAAAGTAAAGTAAATTAAGAATCATAAAACACATATTGAATTAAAAACTTAATTTAAAAACTCATGGAAACAAAAGACCTAAGTTTCAGAAAGTGAAATTCTTTTTAAATCACTTTCATCAAGTCAAAAATAATTAGGCTTCCACTTCTTCATTTTTAATAAACTCTAATTTCTGATTTAATAAGGGTTTGTTTTTAATTAACATTTTTAAAATTCCTAAAACATCTCTTTAACGTCCTCCCTTTCCCCATTATTCAGGAAATTGTGTATATTGCCCAGTTTTCAAACAATAGAACATCAGTATTTAGTAATGACTAAATGAAGTCCAGTGAAGCCAAACATATTCACTAAGTACTTTAAATCCCATGCTTATAAAACTAAGAGGTTGAGTGGATTCTCTTACAGGTCCAGATGTGCAAAATTGAACATTCTAGAAGAGATTTCTTTCCTGACTGAAAAGATTGAAGCTGCAAAATCCTGGCTTTGATTTCCAGACCCAATTTTCCTGTACCAGGTGACCTTGGGCTCATTATGAACTGCTGGATGCCTCCATTTATGAATCTGAGCAGGGAGATTAAAGGGGCTCCTATTTACTTCCTGGAGTTTGATGAGGGCTGCCAGTTCCCTCACAGCGATTGTCCTATATACATATTATAACTAATTAAAGTAAGGACAATAATGGGTCCAGGAGCCAGCTAACCAGGGTTCTTCAGTCTCTATGTAGATTTTAATCTTGAGATGACTTTGAGAGCCATAAAAGTCACCATAGTTAAATTATAACCTAAACAATTCCACAATTCATAGGATTTTTTTTTTAAACAGGTAATGAATTATATCACTACTTGAAACGGAAATGTTATATAGCAACACATATTAGTTTGTCTACAAATGTACAGGTCTGGTAACTTCTATTATAATATCTAAGTGTATCTTCAGAGGCTAATCCAAATTAAATGTGTATATACTTCTGGTGTTATCACTACAAATACAGTTCTAATTTTGCAAGTGACTGAGTTAGTTTTCTTTAGTGAGCAAGCAGTACGTTTTGTAGCTAGAAAAAAATGTAATCAAGTGACATTCTTTGAAAGTTGTTTTAAAATCATAGTTGTACTCTGTTGTATACATTCTAAAGCTAGGGTAGCTTTACAATCCGGGCAATGGAATAATGCAGGAGGAGACACAGAGAGAAGTTGGTCAAGAAAGAGTTCCAAGTTCCAACGCCCGTTTAGTCCAACATCCATGACACTAACTTTTAAGCTGACTTTAACTTATACTGCTCTACAGCTGTGGACTATTTTGCAAGATTTTCAAGACCGTCTTTGTTGGCTCAGCAGCCCAAATCCCTTCCTTTTCTGATGTTTGCCTTTGCTGCTGTCCGTCCCTTGCCTTCCCTCTTACCCTAACTTCACACATCTATATCCTTGATGTCTCCACTCCATTCAGATCCCCAGGACAGCACCCTCAGTTCCTATCTCTTAGCTCTTGTCGACTCCTTCATTCTTGACAGTCTATTCCATAACAGTCTATCTCACACTCTTTCGAGAGTTTACTCATTCCTACCATGTATTTTGGTGACTCGTGGTCTCCAGGAGCCCAGCCATGAAAGCGGTCTGTCCGTTGTGATTTGATATTTTCAAGGAGTAACTTGTCCACTCCCCAGCTTCACACTCGACCAACCCTGCAGAAGATCCACTCACCTCACAGCAAGCAAGCTGCAAAGGATTTAGGCTGCGAAAGAAGCAGCTGGGCTGTCGTCCTGTTCCGTGTCATAGTTGAGGTCTAAGGTGGACCCAGGCATTCCTGCTCATGACAAGACAGGTTAGAAAGGCATGCCGAGTTTCAATATGAGCCCTGATTGCAGTTGTGTGATCTTTAGATTAGACTGATGTCCTCATTACCACAGAAAAGAGACTGGTCCATTGTTAAGGAGTCACCAGAAACTTATGGACACTGACATTTCACCTAAGAAGCAAAACCAGTGTGAATTCATGGGATGTATTTGAAGGAAGCCATCAGGCTTTCTGAAGAAACTTAACTCATTTCCCTCTAACATCTCTTCTCTTCAGAGCCCAGTCTCCACAGCAGAGCAGGGCAGGTCCATAGTGTTCAGGATGAAGTCTCCAGGTATTGGGTTCTTTCCATGTGTAACTCTATCTCCATGGTCCTTCCAGAACTCTTGTTTGCAAAGGGCCCCATATTCCCTCTTTGAATAGCTTGCTTTTGCACACCTAGTCATCTGAATCTACCTGACCAGCAGTTATGAGATGTGATGCCAGTTTGATCAGCTTTTATTTCAGCTATAGTAACAATCCTCTTTATGTCATGACCACCCACCCAGTGACAGCCAATGCACAACAGTTTATAGCTTTTCAGCCTTTTTGTGTGTCCTATAAATTTTTGTAAAAAAAACCAAACAAACCAGAATTGGAATCATGACATGGTCCTGTCTACTTTTTTTAGACCTATACTAAAGTCTTTAAAAGAATATCCAACAACAATAGTAAACATCCTCAGAAAATGACATTGAGACAAAGCTGGACAATATAAAGCAATTTGATGCTTTTATTTTCTATAAAGGACAAGGTGATTGTCTGACTCTAGAAAGCCGCCGTGAAGGACAATGGCTGTGTTCTGGAAATCAGTTAGTTTTACTTGCTCTGTGCAGTCAGCCGCCACATAGGGTACCTTTAGTCTCCACTTCAGCCTTACACAGTATTCAGGATCTGTGATATCAGGTTTGTCCCCTACCCTACAAGCCACCATTCTGATGAACTATCAGAAACACCAGTCACTGCAGCAGGACAAGAGTCCTCCTGCGACTCTTTCATTATCTCTGCCTCTGCCCCTGCTGGTGTTTTTTACTTAGGAGTGTTTTGTCTTCTTTGGGCAGACTGCATGCCTGTGGGGCAGCAGCCACAGATGCCTTTTTGTCTTGTCTTATGCTACTGCCCAACAAATGTAATTTGGAAAAAAAAAATGGATTTCATCCATTTAGAAATCCTCTCCAAAGACTGAAAATAACAAAGTTGTTTTAAAAATCTTATATCTTACAAAAATACTGTAGGTTCCAAAGTTTTAGTTGTTAAGCTCTTGTCCCCTGACTTACACCATAAATGTAGCCATAGTAGAAGGGGCTACTCTTCACAATTGAAATGTGTCTATGGAATATTGACAAAATTACCTTTTTATTCTCAAATCGACAATCTGTGATGAGTTTGATTTGGTTTTCATGAATTTGAGAAAGATGTTTAATCAGGAGACTCATAATGTTTCAAGATAAAATAGAGATTAAAAATAGAAAAGGATTGTCAGCTCAAAAGTCTTTTATTTTTTTTATTTTTATTTTTATTTTTGCAGTTGCTTTGTTGTTGGATAGATATCTCTATAGAGCATGAACCAGCCACTATAAAGCAAGGTGCCGTAGACCATTCAAGGTCATAGTTGTCTTTCACCTCCAGCCTATATTTAGCCTGTGTCAATTCATATATGTTGTTTTGTTTCAGTAAGTATTTTGATTGGGGGGGGTGTTCATTCACACTGTCTTATTCATATTCAGAG
The DNA here is from genome assembly GCA_019843855.1 of Hylomyscus alleni. Taxonomy (NCBI): domain Eukaryota; kingdom Metazoa; phylum Chordata; class Mammalia; order Rodentia; family Muridae; genus Hylomyscus; species Hylomyscus alleni. The sequence continues at coordinate 6,736 of JADRCC010521274.1, forward strand.
GTCTTGAAGCACAAACCTAGGTGTCAATCATTGCAGAACCATTGAGTCAGTGATATCATAGATTATTTTGAGAGCAGTACTAGAAAAGGGTTTGAAATCATCTTTAAACCTTCCTACCAACAACAAAATAAAAACAGACACCAGATTGAGGCAATAATCTTGTTGCCACACTCTGAAAAGCAAAGGGCTTACCCATGTTACTGTATTGTGCCAAGATGTAGATGCCAGTTAAAGTAGATACAGAAAAACATGGCACCTACTGTTTGTTATTGAACTGTCTAGCAAGCTCTCTTCTGCAGGGCCATTGCATATCTAAGGAGCTAGGATTATGCATTTCTTTTCAAATCTCAGCTGTCCGGAGAATCATTTGTCTTTTTGAGAGGCAATCACTCACTTTCAGTTCTCCAGTTATGTTCTAGATCAGTGGCCTATTAACACCAGCCAAAGATTTCACTGGGAAACATAAGGAATTATTTCAGAATTTTAATCAGTTCACTTAGACTTTAGGGGTGAAGAGTCGTTGCCTTCTTTGCTCATTTCCCACACCTCTAGTGCCTTCCAGTTACACCTGTTCTCTCAGAGGCTCAAATCAGACAGAGAGTCAGTCTGTCAGTTTTCTCTCCCCTGACAGCCACATCTAATTAAGTCCTGTTAATTTTAGTTTTTACATACTCTGGAGCCCTTTGCTTCTCTCCTTAACCAGTGCTTCTCAGTGGTTCAAACCATCATCTTTCCTAGGGAAGAATAAAAGCCCCTATGCCTCCTCTTCACCCCATCTCTCACCTCATGCAACAACAGTAGCTGACATCTCCTAGAGGATGAAGTCTATAGTGATTGACATCTTTCAAAGGCTGTGAACCTTCTGTACCTGTGGTCATCTTCACTGCCATCAGCATCCTTGCATTCCTTTCTTTCCGCTCTCTCCACACTCTCCCTTTCCAGGACACAATAAGTGATCTCTCTTCTTGACATCCTCATACCCTGGCACCAGACTCCATGTCTATTTTTCACCTTAAGAGTTCTTCCTCAGCCACCTTTTCTTGTATTTGGGGGTATATAATATCTGTAATTTCCATTTGGGGACAATGAACACACTTTAACTCATTTATTCTCTGCTAAACTGAAAGGTTCATGAGTTTATTTGTCTTATTCACAATAGCAGCACCAGGGCTGAGCAGTAGAAACTGATGATGCAACCATGAGCCATGAGCCTCTGATGACACGAGAGAACATATGAGACATAGAAATCCGAGATTAGTCACTAAACATTAGACAGTTGTACAGATTTATGAGAAAAGTCAAGTACTAAGTTCAAAATATGCCAAAACTCAAAACTATAAATATTTTAAAATAAACCAATTCTTATGTTTATACACATGTAGATTGACTCTGAGTTTTCATTAGTAAACTACAAACTATTTCTATGCTATTAAACACTCCATTAAATACAAATTTTTAAAAATTAAACATTTATTATTTGAGGATTTTATACATGTGTATCATGAACATGTCTACTTCCTATTTTTCCTTCCAATGTCCCGTTCCTACCTCTCAATAGGTCAATGACCATGGTATTTGGATGTTTTCAAAATTGGTGCCTCATGCTTGACTCACTGTAATTTTTCTTTTCATTTTTTTTTTTTTGCCTAAATATTTGCTCTGTAAAGGTCATGCAGTCACTATGCTGTTAGCTTTTGAAACAGCTGGCTACGTCAGTATATTAGTCTAAAATCTTCAGGAAGAAAAAGCATGGACTCCGGGATTATGTTTTTCAAATGGGAGCTACTGCTATGCCATTACCAAGCCGTGTGATTTTTCGTATAAGCTACTGAGCTTGAATTTATGAGGTTGTGGTAAGAACACTCCACAGAACTGTTCTCTTGACAGTGTATTATGTGTACAATACAATATCCTGAACTCTGGGCACAGTATTTTACAGCTGTGCACAAAGTTTCACGTGGGTAATTGAAATCGTGTTGAGATGGGTGAACAGCTTCCCCCAGGTCCCAATGAGTGCTCTCTGTAAAAGTGGATTCTTTGTTCTCCTGTGGCTACCTTATTTCTCTTAGTACATTCTCCAGATTTATCCATGTTATCGCATATTGCAGAATCTCTTTCTTGTGAAAGTTGAATGATAATTCCATTTAAAGCATGTGCCATATTTACTTTATCCATAGCCTAACAGAGTATTTTCAAAATGTATTATAGTGGCAAGTCTTCTATGGTTGTTGGCTATTTCTTAAATCTGTATGGTTTGGTTCTCTCATCTATCAATCATAATACAATCTTAAATCAGACTTCCTGTAAAATTACCTGAATACTCCCCTAAAATTCTTTCTTTCTTCTTGGAGTCAGCCCTTCCTATCAAGTTTACGGTGTTCCTTCTCTTAGTCCATGAAGCCCTTAGCTCAGATAGCTCCAGTCTATTGTATAAGACTCACTGGTACCTCTCTGTGTATACAAGTGCCTTGGCTCTCTTTAGCTGAGTATTCAAAACCTTCCTCAGCTGTGGCCAACCCCTCTCCCACAGTCCCCATTTTTGGTTCGTTTGTTTCTATCTTACACTGTGTCTCAGCTCCTGTTGGTGCTCTTGACTAGAACACTCTTCTTCCTGTGCCTCCACTCTTGATTCACTTATAATGAAGGACTCCCCTCTAACTCCAAGGAAGCTCTTCTTAGGTTGCTTCCTCAGAAATGTGCACTTTCTTCATATAGTACTTCATAGTGACTTCTCTCTGGCCTCTCTGACTTCATATACTTCTCTCTGACTTCTCTCTGGACACTGATGTGATATTTTGTGTCATGTTACTTTTGATTTGGGAGAGTTTAGCATGTAAGGCAGGGAAACCACCAGTCTCTGGTTTGGGCTTTTATTTCCTGAAACACCACCACTACCACCAACACCACCAAACAAACAAATAAAACCCCCACATGTTTATAGGTATGCAGTATGTACATGGTTAGATTAATGAGTGGGCTTCAGAGTGTTTTGAGGCTAAATCTAATTAGGTTTTAGAATAGAATGTACTTTTTTCTTTCTTTTAATAATACTTTGTTGTTTTTTTTAATTCTTTTTTGAAGATTCATTTTATTTACATGTGTACACTATAGCTGTCTTCAGACACATCAGAAGAGGGCATCAGATCTCTTTAGAGATGGTTGTGAGCCACCATGTGGTTGCTGGGAATTGAACTCAGGACCTTTGGGAGAGCAGTCAGTTTTCTTAACTGCTGAGCCATCTCTTCAGCCTAGAAATTTCCTTTTTCAACCATGGTATTTAATTTAATGACTTTATAATGCATGATAATGCAGTTTATTCTGCTTTATGAGACCATATTTTCCCCTATCTATTGTTTTATTTATTATAATTTTATATATTTTGATCATATTCTTTCCATTCTCCTAATTTCCCCAAGATACTTCCCTACCTGGCTACCCAACCAACTTCTTGTTATTTCTTTCTCTGAAAAATCAATCGAGCAAGCAAACAAACACACACACACACACACACACACACACACACACACACACACACAAAACCCAGCAGCAACAAAAAATTGAGGTCTCATTTGTATTGGCTAACTACTCCTAGGCTTGGAGCTACTCAATTGGAGAAAACTGATTTTCTTCCAAAACCTATCAATTGAAAGTAGCTGATCAAGGGTGGGTCTTTATATCCATTTCACTTCCTTAGTGCTGATATTTTGTCTGGTTTGAACCTGTTCCAATCTTGTGAATGCTGTCATAGTTGTTGTGAATTCTGTGCATCAGTACTTTTGTGACTATTGAGTCTGGATGACACCATTTCCTTGGAACCACCCATCACTTCTGGCTCTTAAAATCTTTCTGCCTCCTCTCCACATAGATCCCGGAGCCTTGAGGGGCCCAGTGTGATAAAGACACTCCATTTAAGACTGAATCCAAAGTCACTCTCTGACACCCACAATTTTAGTCTTAAGCATTCTATGCCAATTAATTAAAAAATTAGCATTTTCAGCATGAGTTGTTAAGTGACATTTTTCCTTCTTCCTCCTATGGTAGCACAATTCTTGTGAACAGATGTGGTTCCTGTAGGCAATCTACTATGAAAGCATAGCCCTCCTCACTATTTCTTTACTAGAACTTGCTCTTACATAGTTGCATTATACGCTATCTGTCAAACACAGTTAGATGGTGATGACAGAGTCATGAGTGTGTTGCTTCATCTAGCTCACCAGCAGTATTGACATTCAGTTGAAGAATGGTTGCTTTTCAACAAGCTTTGGTTAGCTCACCTGTAAGGTGCTAGGGGCACTGATAAGTCTTCTTACCTTAAGTCTGCCGACGAAGCTTAATGAAGCTATACATCAACATAGTATCACAGCCAGTGTCTCAGGCCACTTGCCTCAGAGTCACAGTAAGGCCACACAGATTTTGGTAGTGGGGTAGATAAAGATCTTAAACGTAATCCCTGTAAAGTGGGAAGCAGGGGAAAAATTATTATTTTCATGGTGCTAGGCAGCTGTCCTCTAATAGAAGCAGTGGGGACAATTCATAAGCTTTGCGACTCTTCATGAATGAAAGGTTGTATCTGTAGTTGGTATAGCTCATTAGGCCATGATATATCACGGGTTGTTACCTGCTCAGAGGCTACAGGCAGAGCTATCGTCTGAGACACCCCC
>JADRCC010521292.1:0-13756 GCA_019843855.1 Hylomyscus alleni
AGAGGAGATGCAATTTTGAGAATGAAGGGAACAGGAACAAAGGTGGAGGGTACCTCAGCTACAGGGGGAGAGGTCCCACTGGGCCACTTCCTCTCAACTGTGAAGGCACCTGTGGTTGTGGACATAACAAGACAGCCTGCAATCCCAGCTGCCAGCAAGAAAGGCAGCCACTTAGAAACTTGAATGTATCTTCCAGAAGAAAGACTTGGTAGGCCCTTGAGATGTCCCAAAGCCGTAGCTAACTTCTGGAATTTCGATTGCCCTTGGATGCCTACTGTTTATAGCAGTGGCTTTTTTGATTTTATGAGTGACAGACATACCTCTTCCTGCCTCATTCACCAGATGAATGGCCACAAATATTCTCTGCATCTGGAGATGGCCCAGGTGGTCCCTCTGGCTGGGTTCTTTGTCAAGATTTCCTTTGCCACCTGTGAGTTTTGCCAACTTTTATTCTCAACTAATTGTATCACATTCTCTCCTTTACTTAAGTGTATTCAGTCAATAAAAGGTTGCAAGGTCTCAGACCATGGAGATAGAAATTCTCAATTAACCTCTAACCTTGCTTAGGTGTCTCCAGATTGGGTTATCACTTACACTTAATCATAGGGCCATTAACAAGCTGTCAAAAAAGAAAACAAAATAAGAAAATTGTTCTGAGCAGGCTGTAACTGCTACTAAGTGACAGTGACAACGGCTCCCTGGTGCTGCGGCTAAGTCGACCATGTGAACCACTCAGGTGGGTTAATAAATCTCGGTCAATGAAGTTTATCTGTGATAATGGCCTCTGGATATCTCTTTAAGTGCTTTGCCCAGCAACACTCTCAATTGAAGAGTGGACATTTTCGAATTGCCTGAACTGACAAAGTGGCACAAAGCATGAAGGACAACTCCCACAGAGGACTACCAACAGCCTCTCTCCCCTCCTGCTGCAAACATAATTAGTTTATGTTAGCTGGCAAAGGTCAGAGGTTACAGAAGGGTCACACAGGCTTTGTTTTTAGGCAAGATAGTGGAATAATTACTGGACGCTCAGATCCACAGGTGCTGTAAGGAGCTCATTTGGGCCTGGCAGCCTGCAGAGAAAGCTGATTTCCTCTGGAAAACCACAGGATTGTTCATGACAGAATATATTTGCTGTGACAGAGTGATTATCCATTCATGGCCTTTGTATAACACTGGCCATGCTCTACCTTCAGGTCACACTGTCCCCACATACTCCCCCCCCCACTTATGAGAAGAAGGAGAAGGGGACATGGCAAGCAGACTATCCTGGCTGATTTTACACAAGAATGTCCAGATTGTATTAAGAAATGGAGGGAGTTGGAAAGAAGTTCGTGTCATTCAACAGAAAGACCACTCCCACCCCAGCAAAAAAAAAAAAAAAAAAAAAAAAAAAAGATGTGTTAGGTCAGATTCCTTCCTAAGCTTCATGTGGAAGAGCAAAGAATAGTCAACTCCAAAATTAACTCCCACAAATTTCCTTTGCCTCTCATCCTCCTTGTGTTTTTGTTACCTGTCTCATGACATCGTGATAAAGCTAGAATGAGAGTCCACCTGCATGTCGGTGTCTTTCAATTCCAAGGTCAGTTCTCTGGTAATACTACAACAGATTCATCTTGATTGAAATAAAGTCCTTTCACAGTTTACTGCAAGTGCCCTGCAGGTAGGATGAGTTAGGTTTCCAGTCATCTGTTGAGGAAGCAAAGGTCGTGATTCTAGAGGAGGGTAGGCTAGACTTTTGCATTTGGTCCTATGAACTTAGGAAGGCTGCTCAACCTCTCCACTTACTTTGTATACAATAAGGGTAATAATGTCTTAATTGCATTTCTCATCGAGTTGAGCTAAGATTTAAAAATCACCAGTGTTTTTCAGAGTTACCCTTCCCAATTTGTGACTCAACGTATCTGAGAGGAATTGGGCGCTCTTGGTATTTTTCTCAAATGGCTATGGGTGGTGCCTAACTCAAGATTAGAACATCTATTTCCTGCAGGCTCTGGTTAAACCCTCCACTGAGGAATTGAGGGGTTACATTTAATTAAAAACTTAAACAATCCATCTAACAAGAACTCCTTTTCTTTTTTCCATGTCTCGATGATATCACCAGGAATTTTAAAATTGTTCCCAGAGTATTTTCCAGATTGGTATGTCTTTAACCTTCTGCACAAACTAGATAGAAATAGTGGGATTTGAATGAAGGCAGACTTTTTCACATGTAGATAAGCAATGAGATCAATACAGAGGGCAGTAGCTACCTGTGTCTTCTGCATCTGTATCGATACAGTTCACTTGGCTGGGGTGGAACTCAGAGAGGCAAGGGACAGGGCTGTCTTTGATGTTAAGGTAAACTGCTTTTAATACGGTTTGACAACTGATGTTGAGGAAGTGCACAAGTACTGCCCACAGAAGGAAGTCAGGCTGTGGACTAAGTCAGGAATCTAATTAACTGTGATGCAAAGGGGTTAGCCCCTTCATTCCCAATGAGTCAAATTCTTATTTGTAGAGAAAAGTTTTATTAAAGGATGAAAGAAGGTGGATGTATGGCTTAACAACAATGCAAACACTTAGCATGAGCAAAGCCCTGGGTTCAGGATCTGACACAAAAGAAAGAAAAGGATGGAGACATGGACTGTACAAGGACAAACAGAAAGCAGAAGGTAGAGAAGCAAGAAGGAAGAACAGAAAAAGAGGAGGACAAAGAAGGGAGGTAATGGTGGAGTTTATTCGCCAACAACAGGAATAAGAGACAGTAAACCACGGCTCTAGCAACCGACTCTGTAATTTGTGAGTGAATCAGTCAGTTCATACTACAGAATCAATGAACAAAGATTTAAACTATATGTATGAGTTTCAGTCATTTCTGATAGACTCTTAGTCAGGAAAGACATTTCCTTCATTATTCCACCCTGTCTGATTAGACATCTGTGAAGTAACACTGAACAATGTAGACTGAAATAAAAAAAAAAGATGAAGAAGAAATAAGGTAACAGTCACTGGAAGGCAATGTGCAGAATCTGTGTAGACAGAAATTCCTAGAGAGAGGGTGGGGACAGCCATGAGAGAGATGTGAGAGCATGCAGTCCTTGATGGACCAAATTAGAGGTCAAGTTCTCCCTACTCAAAGACATGTGTATCCTTTGTGTGCCTCTCCACTCTGGTCAGAGTTCTGCTGTGTCCCTGAATTATGTCTTTGGACCATTGTTAGCAAGCATGTTGTCTATAAGAATGAGACAAACATACGGGAAGTCCAGGAGTGCTCTAAACTATGCTTTCTTTCTGATTGATTCTTCTGACTTGCCACTGAATAAACACAGAGGCTCAGGTGCAGAGACACAGTGAGAGCAGCACAGATGAGAACAGCCATTCACGGCAGACACAGCTTACAAACTACTCCCATATTTGAACAAAGGTCGGCCTAATGGAAGTTAGCCACTGGCTATCCTAGTTTAAACACAGCAGACCATGTAGAAAGAAATGAACCTTTTCAAGAGGTGAAGACTCTCCTAGCCAACTAATTTTAAAGTACTTATTCTAGATGCAAGTAAATATGTCCATGACTCATTTCACAACATGATCAGGATTGACCCAGGCAATGTGAAGATGAGTGAGAGTAAAACTGACCTCAGCAGAAACAGACAGCATTGTTATTACTAGGATGAGCAAGCAGTCTTCCCCCTGAAATGAAGATTGCGCGCCTCCTGGGGGTGGGAAAGCTAGGGATTTATAGGAGACCAGATTGGTGGTTCCCTCAAGACATTTTGGGTTTATTTACTGAAAATATGAGTAGTGGGATGGAGACCTTGGGCTTTTCCAGAGTGAAGGATTTAGCTTGGTTTGCATTTCTTTATCGGGGGCAGAGAGTACGTGTTCTTGTTGGAGGTCAGAAGGTTCCTTAGTTTAGGGGACCACACACACCTTCAGTGATGATGCCCCAAAGTAGAACATACATATGTCAAACACTGATAAGTGGTTCACTTTGAGCGATTACTTCCTTCTTTGTGTTGTTGATGCATGAAAACTCTTTTGTAAGAATGAAGGGAAAGAGAACTCACAAAATGCCATTAACACTGAGGAACACATGCCATCAGTTTTTCACAAGCTAAACAGATGTGCCTGAAACTGCAGCCAGATGTGGCTCTAACTTGAATTCTCCTAAAGTAAACACATCAAGCACTCACATTTTATTATGTTGAAAATAGTATTTCAAGGGTCTGAGTTTAGACTCAGCAGACAGGGCCCTTTTCCTGAGGCCTTGATCTGTCCTCAGAACCCACACAGTAGAAGGAAAACCTGACCCAAGTAGACCTTCGTCACAACATGTGTGTGCACCCTAAAATAAATGCATTAACAAATACATAAGTAGATAAATAAATGAATGAATGTAAAAGATAATAACAAATAGCATTTCAATTATTAAAACTCATTTTGGCTTTACACACTTTACCTTAAAAAGGACATTCTATATTTATTCTTTTGAACAATATTTGATTTAAAATATGTTTCATTCATATGCAACTTACATAGAAACACATCAACTTATGGGAGAAAATAGATCATCAATAACCTTAAAGATCAGCCCTAATGCCACCCTTCCAACATGACCAAGTTTTCCTGTGTCTCTGCTCAGAGATGACTACACACCTGAATTTAAATTTATTACTTAATCTGCATTTTATATTCAAAGATGTATGTATATAGGCACATGAGTGTCGTCACCCACATGTGGAAGTCAGAGGACAAATCATGGGAGTTGATTCTCCACCAGTGGAGATTAAGGAAGTTTTACTTAGGTTATCAGACTTAAAGGTACGCACTTTTGCCACTGAACCTTCTGGCCACTCACCACCAAGTGAGTTTTTAAAGAAAAAACTCTGAAATTAGAATTTCCTCCTACTTGGGTAAGACTGAATGGTAGCACTCAAACACCTAGCGCCAATGATGAACTGCTCATCACATCTCCAGTTTCTCATTTCTAATACACAGCACTGTATTATGTAAACTTGACACTCAATCTGCTGCTGTCACTGAAATAAGATCCATTCACATCCATTGAGATTCTTCTGCTAAAGAGAGGGCAAAAAGCATTTATTTATAACAGATTATTATCAAATATTGAAATGTCATTTTTAATATTTAGTGTATTTTATGGTATTTAAAACAATAGACTGAGTAGAGAAGATAATATAGGGAAGCTATATCATCTTAAATAATGTAAAAATTGAAGACATTGGCTTTAAGATTTAAGTGGGAAGAATGCTATGCAAGAGAGTAAATGAAAAGTCAAATTAGAGATCATAGATATTCTTCCAAGGAAGGTAAGAATTAGATTGTGAAAGATGTGTTTGAGCATGAATCTAATCTATTACCTGAAAAAGTCTACAAAATTGATTTTTGGTAAGTTTTCACAGACATGATAACAACCTTTTCAACTTTGATCTACACTATAGGCCTAAAGAGAGTGACATAAGGTCTCTGTTGGTAGTCAAACTAATCTCACTATCTATAAATGAAGACATTTATAGATCTTCTCACATCTCTGATAGAGAAACCCAGTTGGATGGCTATTCCTGGTTGTCAACTTGATTCATTGCACAGCCAGAGAAGTGCGACAATGGGCCCATGATCATGGAATCCACTAGTCTTACCATGTTTCCCACCATCATGAAGCAGCTAGTCGGATAGAAAGATGGAATGGCCTTCTGAAGACAGAGTTACAGTGTCAATTAGGTGGCAGCTACATGGAAGGCTGGGGTAGGGTTCTTCAGAAGGCAGTATATGCTTTGTATCAGCTTCCAATATATGGTACAGTTTCCCCCATAGTCAGGATCCACAGGTCCAGGAATCAAAATGGTGGAAAAGGAAATAATTCTACTTACAATCACTCCTACTGACCCACTAAGAGAGTTTTTGCTTCCTGTTCTCACAACTCTAACTTCTGTTGGCCTAGAAGTTTTGGTTCCAGAAGGGGGAGTGCTCCTACCAGGAGCTACAACAAACATTCCATTAAACTAGAAGTTCAGACTCCCTTCTGGTCATTTTAGGCTTCTAATGCCCTTATACAAACAGGCTAAGAAAGGTAGAACAGTGTTAGGATGGGGTGGTACATCTAGATTACCATGGAGAAATTGGATTGTTTCTCCACAGTGGAGGTTAACAAGGATGTTATCTGGAGTGCAAAACATCCTTTAGGGTGTCTTTTAGTACTACCATATCCTGTGATTAAAGTCAATGGGAACCAACCACAGCCTAATCCAAACAGGACGACAAAGGGTACAGACCTATCAAGAATGAGGGTGTGGGTCACTCTTCCAGGAAAAGACCCAAGACCTGTGGAGGTACTTGCAGGGAAATTTCTGTAGAGGAAATACAGAATGGGTAGTAAAAGAAGGTAGTTATAAATACCATCTAAAGCCACATGACTAGTTAAAGAAATGAGGATTATAAGTGATGGGAAAGTTTTTGTTTTATTTTGTTAAGAATACGTTTGTATAGATATTGGTCCTTTCTTCCAATTTCTTTAACATCTATTAAGAGACTATCAATTGGTATGTAAGTTCAGATACTTAATGGATATTCCCAAGGATGTTCCTGTTCTAAATTTATAATGCATTTATGATTGTATTAGGAATAGTTATATCATGTTAGGCATATTTAAGACCTGGTTATTGTTTCATTTGGACATGAGATATGATTTGTGTCAATTGACAAGGGGTGGATTGTAATGGCTATTCCTGGTTGCTTCTGACCCAAATCTTGATGTGGACATCTTGAGGCATAATGGCCATGAAAAGCTTAGGTGCAGGCAACATAGTACAGGCCTTTAATCCCAGTAGACTGAGTCATGCTGATCTCTCTGAGTTCAAGGTCAGCCTAGGACAAAGGAAGTTCCAGATCCAGGTGTGTTAGTACACACCTTTAATCTGGGCTGCACCTTCTGCTGGAGGCCTACTTTTCTTTGCCTGCTTGCACTTACTTGCCGGCACATCTGTTAAAATCTAGTTCTTCAGGGTTCCAGCTTCTACATAAGACCAGCTGAAACAACTAGCCATGTGGAACTGAGCAACTATTAATATTTGGACTTCCCATTTACAGCTGCCCATTGTTGGATTAGTTGGACTACAGAGTGGAAGTCATTAGAATAAATTCTTGTAATATATAGAGACATGCAATACGTTTTGTGAGTATACAGAATCCTGACAAATATAATCAGTTACTGCTCTTGCTTCTCTGCAACTTAAAACAAGTCTTGTTGAAAACAAAAGGGATGGATAAAGCCCTATCAAGAACTTTGAGCCCCCCTTCTCTCAATAGGTATAAGAGCCTCTACAGTAAGAGTGTTAGCAGTTTAGTACTGAAGATGAAATAATATGAACTTCAACTTGTCTCATCAACCTAGGAAGAGAAGCATCTGCCTAAAGTTCCCAGTCCATTCCTACAATGGGAACATGGGGATACTGACTCAGGGTTTGCCTCATGGGACATCAGCTAAATCAATGCAATACATAAAGTTATTTATGAGTAGTAGCTATGATACAACTAGAATTTTAGTTCTCTGACCTGTATTTTATATACTTTCATATATAAGATACATAATGAAATTAGACAAAACATAAACAAAAATAAACATTGACAAGAAAAGGTTTTGAAAGCATGGGAAGTCTATTTTAGCCTCTTTAACCTGTGTATAACTGACATGGGGAGGAGGTGAATGAGTAAGCTGGAGATGAGGGTCAGAGATGCTAAACTCTTCATCAAGTGTCAAGCACACATCAGTTCCAAGTGCATTTGTCTATCTCAGTATACCAGCTTCCCCATCTGCTCAAGGATGTAACGCTAATACAGTCTTCAGTGGAGTGTTATGGGAAGTTAAAGAGGTAATGTAAGTCAGGGATGGAGGAGAAAATAGCCTGAAATAAGGGAAGTATTCCAAGACCAGTCTATAATTCATATTTCACTGATTGAGAATGAAAATTCTAGAAGAAAGTTGTTTTGGTCTTCACCAAATACAATATGAATGTTAAAGAAAGTATCCAACAGGTTCGTATCCTTCCCCAGAGCCACAGCTCTGTGGCATCTGCATCTTCCTCTACAGATAAGGCAGCGCCATCAGGCACATCATGGGAGCCAGTTAACATTTTAGAAGTTCTTCCAAAAATGGTTAACTGAAGTACTATATAATTTGGGATATACATTGGAGGGCATAAAGTCAGCCTCAAAAGGACATCTGCACTCACATGGTTGTTGCAGCATTAGTCACAATAGCCATGGAATGAAGTTAGCCTATGTGTCCATCAACAATGAGTGATATGGAAATTACAGTACCTAAACAGAAAGAAATAGCATTCAGCTCAAAAAAGGTGAAATCTTGTCATATTCGTGGCTATAAGTTAGAGTACATTATCCTAAATGAAATGAGGCAGATACAGAAAGCTGAATAAGATACAATTTCACTAAGTTTGAAATTGCAAACAGTGGCTGTCGTTAATGAACAGAGTAGAATGATAGTTGCAGGAGTCTGGAAGATAGAATGAACATGGAGCCGAGCAAGAGAGTAAGTTTCTGTGTCCAACTGCACAGTAAAGTGATTTTGACTAAGAAGATTATGTTTGAAAGCAACTAGAAAAGAAGAGTTCATTTTCCCAACACATTTAAAAACTGTGGTTTGAGGTGGTAGATACACTTCTTGTCTAGATCAACACACATAACAATAGAATTGTAATGAGAGCTTACACTGTACCACATAAAGATGTACCTCCATCACCCTAAAACGAAATAAAGCAATTTTACTGGATAAATTAGAAGATAAACCTATAAATAGTCAAAAGGCTAAGAACCCCTGTATCTCTGAGGCCTCAAGCACTCATGCCTACGAAGAGGTGCCTTCCCTCTGAGCAATGGGTTTTATTCTTTCTGTCTCATTTAAGAGCTTATCCACTATTTCCCGAAGTTTTGTGTATTGGTTACTATTTTGAAAGAAATGTCAGGCACATGTGGGAGACCTCTCTTATAATAAAAATTGAGTTGGAAAAAGCAAAACTACGAATGTTTAGCAAAAACAAACTTTGAAAGGAAGCTCAACTCTTAAAAAAAAAAAAAATGTTTCCTTAGGCATTTTTCTAAAATCAGCCTTGTTTCTGCATAATATTTTTCTTGGTTGGGCGAAGGCTGGTTAAAATATTCATTATTTTTTTAATGTACCATGCTGCTATTTGCAGCTTCAGGTAGTTAATATTTGTGTTTAAGCTTTGCAGTTCAAATGGGAAAATCCACCCTAAGGAGTATTGCTGAACAGCATGAAGGAATCCTTCGAAACAGGAGGTCCCTTTCCTGAATACCGATCAGTGTGGCTTTCCTCTGTGGCTGAGAAAGGAAGCACTAACCAATGTTTGCACTCCACCATGCCCTGCATGTCAGAAGCTTAATTCCAAACACTGGCTGCCTTGTCGGCTGGGTTTCCGGATGGCAGAATAAATTGAACCTCTGAAGGCCGATGGCGCTACTGTGTCTCCAGATGACGTCAACGTCTTCTGGGACAACAGTGTGAAAAAGTGAAATATAATCAGAAAGTGCCTGGATAAAGATTACCTCAGAGAGAGAGTGTGTGTGTGTATTTGACTATGATAGGTCAGCCCTGTGAGCAAAGGCACGGGTGTTTATTCATACATAGAAGCCTGGATTAAGATGTAAGGGAGAGTGGAAGACAAGAGACCTTTGAGAAAAATCTGCAGTCTACATAGATGTATTCACCCTCCAGGTAAATACAAGCAAATCAGAGTCTAGGGAACACTTCCCAGCAACAACTATCCACCAAGTTTGTAGATCCTACTACAAATGTTGCTGACAACAGCTTAAATGCAAACCATTCAGAGAGAAATGTGAAATTATGTGTCTGAAGGACTTAAGCATATTCTCAGGAGGGTCAATGCTTTGGGCATGATTTTTTAACATGGATTAACTGAGGGCTTTCTATGTATGACAACTTGTACCCTTGCTAGCACAGGAGTACAAACATGAGACAGACAGGGTTATACTTGACATCAAGTTGTGTATCGCATAATCCTTAGCATCATTGGTTACATCTGAAATCTCAGATAAACCAGTGTATCAGTTTAGAATCCGTACCACTCACATAATTTTAAAAGTATATATATATACATATATATGTATATACACACACACACATATACATGTCTTATATAATTACATGGTTTTCCTTTATTTCTAGTTTCTTATTCAAACAAAATACAGAAAATAGCAATGCTAGTGCTCTATAACTTTCTATTACTTTCATCTACTCCACAATGTTTGTTTGATTTATATTCTTCAAAAATTTTGGGACAACCAACTGTGAGAATAGACTATTATTCCTAGGACAGAAAAAGATCATCCCAGGTGTTTCCCCTTTGGGGCTCAATTCACCTTGCACTGTGGAGGGTGTAAATGCAGCTTTCTTTTACTTAGTACTGAAGGAGTTCCCTTTGCCTCTTTCATTGCATTCCAGCCTATCCCACATCATCTGGACCCAGCTTGGCTGGAGTTAATGTAGGTCACCTTGGCCATACGACTGTACCTATTATAACACAATAGTTAATTCTGAAAAACGTTTGTGTCTCCTTCAAAGAAGGCATGCAAGTCTCTGTTGTGTCTGATGTACAACATGGGCATGTAGCTCCTGTACATGTACAATCATGTGGCAGTGGCTGATTTTTGTCTTCTTCTATATTTCAAAATTGAGAGAACAGCTAGGTGCCATCTTATCTGGAAAGTAACATTTTCCAAGATGCCATCTCCCTGGTAGCATTGATGTGACCACAGACCTAAGCGTCATCTGCTGCCATCGGGCTAGAGTTGTCCCTTTCCTCATACTCTCTTCTCCTGACCTCCTGACATGCCACACAAGCATGTTGCATCATGACACTTAAATTCTTCCGGTATAAGAATGGCCTAGCATCCTTCTATATTCTTTTCCTTTTTCTTTTATTGAAAGTAGATTTTTTTCCTTACAGAATATATGCTGATTATGGTCATCTCAGCTCCTTCCCTCTCCCCATTTCTCCTCCCATCTGGATCCACCCTGCTTCTGCCTCACATTAGAAAACAAACAAACTTCTAAGGGATGGTGTTATAATAAGATAAAATAAAAATTAACACATCAGAACAGGAAGAAGTAGACAAATAGAAGGAAAAGAACCCAGAAAAAGGCACAAGAAACAGATACGGGCATGGTATCTCACTCGTTTGTATACTCAGGAATCTCATCAAAATATTAAACTTGAAGCAATGCTACATATGCAAAAGACATGGAGGGTAAAAATAGAGAAGAAAATGTATATAAGTAAAGTAAAAAAAAAAAGATAACATTTTTTTTTTTAAAGGAAGAGCCCTGACAATGCACTATGAATGAGACGAGGGACCTCCAAACATGCTGTTGACTTCATTTTCTGTTAGCCATCTACAGTTGGGCTTAAGAGTAGGTTTTGTTATTCCCTTGTGAGAATCTCTTCAACAAAACTAAAATTTCATCTGCTGTGGTTATCAATTGTAGATTCCTTCTAAGTTAGGGACGGGGACATGTATTCATTTCTCTTTTCAGTTCTAGGACCCCATCTGGAGCAGACCCATGAAGGCCCTGTGCATGCTGCTCCAGTCTCTTTGAGTTCATATATGGGCCAGTCCCATTGACTTAGAGGCTCTTGTTTACTTGGTGTCCTTGTCCCTCTCTACCTTTTATTCTCTTTATGCCTCCTATTCTGAGTCTCAAGGGAGGAATTTGTTGGAGACATTCTGTTTAGGTGTTCTGAGGTCTCTCAACCTCAGCATAATGTCTGGCTGTAGATCTCCTCTATTTGTTTCCATCTGCTGCAGGAGGAAGTTTCTCTCAGGATGGCTGAGCCAGGCACTGATATTTTATGTAGCAGAATATCACTAAGAGTCATTTTATTGCTACTTAAAAAAATAAAACAGTAGTGTTTAGTTTTATCCTAGGTCCCTGGGCTATCTAGATGGAGGTTCTTGGCTATCCAAGTAGTGCCACGTATGAGTTCCATCTCATGGAAGAGACATTAAGTCAAAACACATATTTTTTCTTGTAGGCAGGACAGCATTGTAGATCCAAGAGTGTGTGGCTGGGTTGGCCTTAACATTTCTGCTGTGGTAACATGCAAAGTACATTCCTGTAGCAAAGATGCTAGCAAGTAAGGGTTTTGCTTAACTTTTTTCTCTTTAGCCTTCTCCTCAGATCCTCAAACATGTTGCCACTCCTTGGACCTTGGTATCTTATTCAAATGTTCTGTACAAAAACAATTAAACATTTCTGCTGATGTTAACAATCTCCTTGTCGATATTTTGCTTTAATTGTTTTTCGTTTAATTCTGTTAACCCCAGAGCCTCCTTCCATGGTATCACTCTTCATTGCCCAGAGAACACTTTAATACATTAATAATTACATCAACATCCATCCATTAGGACTCAAATGTGAAGTGTTCTCCACAGGCTCATCTGTTTGAGCCCTTGGTCCCCATCTGGTGTCTCTGTTTTTTAAGTTTATGGAAATTTCAAAAGAATGGCCTATTTGGTAGATTCAGGCCACCAGGGGGAAGGTTTTGAAGATGCTATGTACTTCTTGTTCCAAGTCTGAACTCTCTCTGCTTCACACCCAGCTAAGCTGTGAATAAATGATACCACACAGTCAAGTTCCCATTGCTCAGATGACTCCAGCAAGCATGCTGTCCGGGCTCTCATGGAAGGTACCCTTGACCCATGAACCACCAGAAACCTTTCCTGTCTTAAGTCATCATCACAGTGACCATGAAATCAACTAACAGCCTGCCTTACTCACTGGTTAAACTGCCTTGGTTTTCCTCTTTTATCTATTTTAACCTGATTTCCTAGCAATTCCTTTCTTTTTTCTGCATAACCAACTCACTGACATTGGAGAAACTGACACACACGAGGACAATGGAGTATATGATACAATGGTGTTGTGAATCGTCCTCAGTACTGTTAACATGTAGACTGGCTGCACTAAGAACTCAATGCTTTACACTTACTGTGTACACAGCCCTGACTATGTCTTTCTATAATTTTCCCTGAACTAAAGTAGAATAATTGATTTTCCAAACCTTTGGTCCTAAATGTGGACTTATGGCCTGATTTAACTGGCATGATACTAGCAGATAGAATTCATGCAAAGATAACTTTGCCTTTGTCTGTTAAATATTCCATACAGCTGACCAAGAACCTAAAATTTGGATTCTAATTCTTTCTAGCCTCTCTGCTATTTCATATGTGTTTTTCCTTTTCTATCCAATAGGACATATCCATTCCCTGGTTTGTTTGATCTTTAACCTGATCCTTCCATATAATAGTGAAATGTGTCACTGTTGACCTTAAATCAAACATTTCCTATTTGTCACTTCAACCTACTTTTCAGAGTTACTTGACATGCATATTGCTCCTTGGCATTTACAGCATTCTTTTCTTATTTTTGTGACATTAGGACGCTTTGTTACTCATTGCCTTCTTTAATTTTGCTTCCATCTACAGTTCAAATTTGTCTACCTAACCAAGAAATACTATTGTTCAAGGTTTTCTTCTAGGCTCTTATACTCTACATTCAAAGAGAAGCTATCTCATGTAATGGCTTCAGTTGTCACCTCACAGTGCTTGACTCACAAAAAAAAAAAAAAAAATCAGTGTCTCTGTCATGAACCTCATTTCTGAACTACAAACTCACTCATCCATCTGGCTCTCTGATATC
>JADRCC010521398.1:0-12364 GCA_019843855.1 Hylomyscus alleni
TCTCTCTCTCTCTCTCACACACACACTCTCTCTCTCTCTGACACAGGCAGGCATTATACAAGGATTATGTTATATAATGAATATGATGGGTTATATAAGGAATAAAGATTGTATTACAGAACAGGGAATCTGGATAAAGGGGATATTTGAGTCCTGGGCAGGATAGAGTGGAACAAAATAGAAAGAGTGAAATTTCATCTTGCGACTCAGAACAATTTAAATCTTTTGAGTTATTTCTGGAATTTTCCATACCTTAATTGACTTTGGGAGGTTGAAATTGTGGGAAAGAAAACTCTGGACAAGGGAGACTACTGTAGGTACTTTACTTATTTAGTTATTATTTTTCAGGACAGGGTTTCTCTCTATATACTCCAGTTGTCTTGGAACTCACTCTGTAGACCAAGCTGGCCTTGAACTGCCTGCCCCTGTCTCCCATGTGCACCGCCATGCCCAGCTTCATTTATTTACTTAGGTAGGATCTCAATTGTAGCTAAGACTGGCTTGGAACTTGCAATCCCTCTGCCTCAGCCTCTCCGGTGCTGGAATTACAGGTATGAACCAGCATGGTAAATGCTTAAAACACATGATCCAATTACAACTGCTTCTTGATTTATGATTGTGTTATGAAACAATAAACCCACTTTAAGCTGAAAACAGCTTATTAGAACTTAACACATCTAATCTTGGAGGCATCCTAGCTTAGTATCCTAACCTGCTGGAGGAGACTGGTTGGTTGTGCCTGTGACTGGCTGACTGGAACTGCCCAGCATTGCAGAGCATTATCATTTGCTGGGGAACAGCTCAAAACACAGTTTCTGCTGATTGCGTATTGATTTCACATTATGCTGTGCTAATGTCAAGTTAAAATGATTAAGTCAAACCAACGATTAAGTGTCAGGTATACGAGGTACACAGGAAGCCATTAGGGACCATTGATGTGTTTCTGAGGAGAGACTAACTTCAGGTTCAAAGACACAAATAGATCTACAGAGAAAGAATGGGGAAAAGATCTTCCAGGCAAGTATCCACCAAACACGTGGGGCGGCTGCACCAGGGTTATGCCAGTAGACTTGCACTATAAACAGATTACTGCAGAGTCCTCCACAGCTCCAGGGACAGACCCGACGGAGGCAGGAAAGGAAAGAAGAAATAAATAACAGACAGATGGGCTTACAGACAAAAAGCTGGGTTCAAATGGTCTGAGCTCTTGGGAGAAACCGCATCCCAAGGGTGTAGTTTCTTGTAGTTTGACAAGATGAAACGGTCCAGATGGGGCATGGTAAGGGCTACACCACCTCATCCTATCTCTGGAGCCAGCAGTTAGGAAGGGTTAAAGCTGGGCTCAGCAGTGCTCACCTTTAATCCCAGCACTCAGGAGGCAGAGGCAGTTG
Source organism: Hylomyscus alleni (assembly GCA_019843855.1). Classification (NCBI taxonomy): domain Eukaryota; kingdom Metazoa; phylum Chordata; class Mammalia; order Rodentia; family Muridae; genus Hylomyscus; species Hylomyscus alleni. The sequence goes on from JADRCC010521398.1 coordinate 1,392, forward strand.
GATCTCTGCAAGTTCGAGGTCAGCCTGGTCTACACAGAGAGACTCTATCTCAACAAACAGATGAAAAACCCAAAATAAAAATCATTTCGTGCATTTTACCATGGATAGGAGAACTAGGTGAGGAACCTGATTATAGAGCCCAAGGAAACACTATGGGCATAGAGGGCTTGGGAGGCCCAAAGGTGGCTTGCAGGCTTTGGAAATAACACTGCTGCCATGAAGAGCATCTTGCTTGCTCTCTGGATAGGTCACAGGGCCCTTGTAAATCAGCAGGTGTAATCTGTTAAAATTCCAACCTATGTGTTCCGCAGTCTGGGGGTGGCTGGAGGTCAGAGGCTGTTTTCCAAATAGCTCTCACAACTGGTCCCTTTCCAGGGAGTCTAGATATATACCTGAGGCCCTTCCCTTCCCTCTCCTCCCCCTACCCCTCTCTATCTCTTCCTTTCTCTCCCCTTCCATGTCCCTCTGATTCCTGCATCCAGGAGCTGAGCTCACGTACACTTCAGACATCATGTAATGTTCCTACCACAGTGGATCAGACATGGGAACTGGAAGCCCTGAGGATTCAGTACAGTGAGACACTTTAGCCCCATTCACTGCCTATTTTTCATTCAGGAGACTGAGGCTCAGGAAGAGGGATGACCTGTCTAGTTCCAGTCAAGGACTAATCTGCACTGCTTCTGTATACAGCCTCTCCCCCTGCCTCTTTCATCGGTCCTGCTGTCTTTAATCTCTGTCCACCTCTCCACTCATCCCATATGTTTCCTAGATGAGCCTCTGACACATCTGATCCAGGCCGATTGGGGCGTTCACAGTCAAGCTGGACTCACTAACGAAGGCAGATCACAGACCCTGATGAGACTGTCTGCCAGCAATAGAGACTGAGCACGCTGTAATCCAGAGCAGTCAGGGAAGTTGTCATGGGGCAGGGGAAATGGAACCCTCTTGGGCCCAGAGAAGAGGACAGGGGGGCTTAGCAAAGGAACAAGATGATCTAAGAGGGGGAAAGGCTGCAAGGGAAAAGGTGGAGCAGACAATGTTTCAAAGTGGGTGGTTATGGCTGAGGGGGAATGAGGGACTACAGTGAGGTTGGGCCTGAGAGATGGGGGAGGGAAGCCCTGGGGAGTCTCACCTACCTCCAGTTAGTCTGTTGGTCACCTCCCTGAGGCCTGGCAATTGTCATGCCTTACCTTCCTCCCTCCACATGCACGTGGGTACTCACTCATCTGAGCTCTACCATCTCATTCTCTCCTTTGAGCCTAGCAGCTCTTGCTAGTAAACACCCCTTCCTATCCGCCCCTGTCCTGCCTTCCTGATGAGAACCTGATCATCTCCTTCCACGGTCTGATGAAGGCATGGAGGCTTCAACATGGACATGGGATCCTGGCTTTGCCACCTCTGACTCCAACACTAAGAGCTGTGAGTAACATACTGGCGAGGAGATTTCTGGCCACCAAAATCTTTCTGCCCGGTTGTTTCATTGGCCCCTCTAGATTACCTGTGTGTGGGAAGATGTCCATTTTCACTGCGGTCCAGAAATCTGACCAAATTAGGTATTCCAGATTGCCAGCGAAGCCTGGGGCCCCTGTTATCTTATTCTGAGTAATAACTCTGTGATCAGAGGATTGAGTGCAAAGGGCTGTGTACTCTCTATTAGACAGCTTAAGAAAATAAAGCATTAAAATAAGCTTATTACTTTCTGTCCCAGTACAAACAGAACTCTGAAATGTTATCATCTCACGAGGTTGATCCCTATGCACAGTAGCGTCAGTGGCAGGTAAGAGAAAATGAGCTTTATCAAGAGATTTTTTTTTCAGATTTTTAAATGATAGTTCACAGTAAGAAACACATGGTACCACAACTGGACATACACACACACACACACACACACACACACACACACACCATATTGGAAAGGAAAGTTTGACGGACAGTGTCCAAGTGTTCATTCTTCCCACCTATAATACATTCTGATAGCTTCTTTTCTGCCCCGTTTTGTAAGGAATATCAGTGGTGTAGGGGCTGGAGCTGGAGCAGATAAGAGCGCTGGATTTTCTTCCAGAGGACCGGGGTTCCTAGCACCCATCTGGTAGCCCACAGCTGTCTGTAACTTCAGTCCCAGGGGACCTGATGATCTCACACAGACATACATGCAAGCAAAACACTGATGCGCATAAAACCTAAACTAAAGGAAAAATAGAGAAATAGCAATGGTAGTCACAACTGTGAGTTGATTTCACAACCCATCAACCATTATAATGGGAAATATGGAAAGCTCTGCTTTAGTCTTTCTCGTGTTAAAACAAAACAAGATGTGAGGAAAGGAATTCCTTCTCAGCCTCCCCGCTCAGCTAAGCGAACGGCATTCTTCTTTCCAGCTTTCTCACCTCTGGTCCTTCCAGGCTACTGAGGAGGTCATGCTGGCCCTTACTGTGTGAGCAGAGGAAAGCAGCCTTGCCTTCCTCTCCTGTCCCAGCATTCCTTGCATCTCTGGAAAGCAGCCTTGCCTTCCTCTCCTGTCCCAGCATTCCCTGCATCTCTGTTATACACAAAAACCCTTAGGCCAAGGCACTCTTTCCCCTCCCAGCCTCTGCATCCATCGGCTGTCCTTCAACATGACTGCTGCCCAGATCCACTCCAGCCCTGGCATGATTTGGCTGACAGCACTTTGAGTGGGCCTTTCTACCTCACTGAGTGTGGGTTCTGCCCAATTATGAGAGTGAGCTTTGTGTCTCCCATGTGATCATCTCTACACTTTGTTGTAGTGGCTCAGGGTTTGCATGTTTGCTTGCTTGCTTGCTTGCTGGCCTCAGCCCTGCCAACCCTGAGCCTGTGCTCTGCTGTGCTTGTTGCCATGTCCCCAGTGTCCCCAGACCAGAGCTCAGGACTTTGCATGAAATATGAACACAGTGAATGTTCATAGAGGGATAGACTTTAGACTCCAGGATTGTTAAAACCATGCACAGAATCACTGTGCCAACCAGACGTAGTGTCACACTCCCATAATACACCATTCTGGAGGCCCAGCCCTGAGGCTCTTGGGTTAGAGGCTTACCTGTATTATATAACAAGACTCAATAAACCAACGGAGAACAGCAAACAAACAGCTACCCTGGGGTCCAGAAGGGACAATAATTACATGGCTGGAACATGAACTACTCTAACCATGTGAGTGAGCGTGGGGAACCATGATCATGGAACCACAGTGATTGGATACCCAGAAGATGATGGACCTATGGGGCCAGAGGATATGTCAGTCCCAGTGGAGATTTCTCTGACTTTCAGGGTTATTTTATGAACTGCTTCATAAGAAGCGCTGCTTTGTTGATCTGGTGGTCATTTGGGAGCAACTGGGATGACAAAGTCCGATTGATTCCACAAACTGGGTTCCCTCTGAGATGGGTGGTGCCTGACCTGATTCCCTTTGAGATCAAGCAGCTGACAGGCATTGATGTTGGGACCTATTTTCCTGGGGGCCTAGAAGACAGAATCCTTGCTCTGGCCTGTATATACATGGTGAGGCCTGGGCCAAGGCCAAGGATATTTCAAGAGGGGTTCTCAACCAAAGCAAGACAAATTGCATCAGAAACCTGGATTTTACAGATGGGGTACTGAGGCTCACAGAGGGCCGGAGTCCACGTTCATAGACCATGCTGTGGCAGAGGTCTAGGGAGAATCTACTGTCCTACTTAGGCTCCTTCCTAAGCCCCATAGGTCACTCAGTTCACAAGTGCTGAGACTTGAACCCTAGCCTCTGATTCTGAGGCTCCTGTTCTTTCTGTTGCTCTACCCTATCCCCTTATGTCTCCTCTGCCTCATGTCCTGGGACATGGCCAGAGCAGGAGACTGATGGTCCACCAAATATGGTAGGGAGTGGAAGGGGGTAGGCCTTGCTCTTTAACAGGCACTTGGCAGACCTGGCATCACCAGGTCAAGGGAGCTGATTGAAAACTTTACAAAGACAATTATTACCTTGCAAGGTAAGGGACTCCCTGCCATCATCATGAGAATTGACACATGGGCAGCTCCTCTAATGAATTCTTAGAGGTAAGTTGTTGATTAACAGGGGTGGCCCGGCTTGGCCACTCGCCTCCGGAACTGAGATCAGAAGGTAGTGAGCAGGAGATAAGTGACTACTGATTCATGAGCATCTGCTTTGAGCCAGGTGTTGCACAAAGAGTCACAGTTGCTGGGGTTGACTAGGTGCTCAGAGCAAGGCAGGTGCAGCGAGTGCGCTGTCTAATTTCATAGGTGGTAAAGTGAAGCAGAGTGGGGCATAAGATTTCACACCTTGTGAAAGCAAAACACAGATTTACACCTTGGGCACTTGGATTTGAGAGCCCTTCGGTAGCCTCCGTGTTTGCACACGTGTCTCATCTCTGCTGAGAGGCCCAAGGATTGGTCATCCCTGTGTTGGGCTGTGCTGGGCCCTCTGAGTGGGTCCTGGTTCAGACCAGAGTCTTCCCAGGACTTCATCCAGTCTCCATCTCTCCATATTCCCGAGGATCACCTGGAAAGGTCCCAGCTGCCTGTCTACCGTGCTTCCCTCTCCATGAGTGCCTTCTTCCAGCCCCAGACAGTGACCTCTCCTGCCGGGTGGGATTTGGAGGTTATGGTACCTTCCACTCTCTTTGCCTTGCTGTTTCCAGCGTGTAGAATGCCCTCTCCCTTGAGCCCTGGGGATTGAAATCTAGTGTCTCCCGTTAAAGATCCAGGAGCTGGGAGCACAAGCAAGTTCTGTTCTTAAAGGTGGGGGCATGAAGGAAAGAGGTAGCTTGGGGAGGGAGAGAACGAGAGGTAGTGGATAAGAGAGAGGAGAAGGTCAAAGGGCAGGAGAAGGGCACTATTGCATCTGTATGTATGCCCAAGCACCCTGTAGTCCAGAATCAGGATCCTGCTGGGGTAGAGAAAGAATTTCATCAGAATGTGGCATGCTAGGATCAATTTGTCAAGAGGGATGCTTCAGTCCACAGCAGGCCGGCAGCTACCAGGGTTGGTTAGTGAGCTGCTGGTGGCCAAGTCGGGTAGGTGCTCCTCACCCTGACAGCTCCGAATCCTACTTTAGGGCTTCAGGAGAGGAACTGACACTCAGGAAAGGAGAAAAGATACCTGTCTACACCTGCCCCCATCATACTGCCCCTGGTTGTTGTGAGAATGTCAGGCAGGCTTTCTTTCCAGAGTTCATGCTGAGGCCACACCCGAGGCCCATTTGGTGACCCTGGGAAGTGGCACTCCTACCTCTGTTTTACAAATGGAAGCTTGCAGAAGGAAGAGATTATTCAGCAGGAGGCTGAAGTGATACATGGAGTTAATTTTATGCTACCTGCACCTATGATGGGGGCCCTGGGAGATAAAGTGTAAGTGGTGACTTAGCTGGAGCTTCCAGCAGACATGACATAATTCTGATCTTAGTCCTCACTGGCCCACAAGGGGAGCCCTGTTGTTAGCATTCCCTTCTTTAGAAAGTGGGAAGCTGAGACTTGAATCCAGCCTTCCCCACCAGAGTCCTTACCTGTAACTGCTTCCCTCAAAAGCGGGGCTCTGGAAAGAAACCCAACTGAGCTCCATGTGCCTTCTCACTGATGGATGGGGGTACATCCAGGCCTTTCAGCCAACAGCACAGGCAGCTGGCCTAACCCTGGAGGGACAGCCACCAACCTGGTTCAGTGCTCTCCAGGTTAAGGCACCCCAGACATGGTAGGTGACCTGTGCTGATGTTCTTTTGTTTATCTCCCGGGACACAAGCCAAGTATGAGTCTGTTGAAACAGTAGTCGATTGAGGCTTGCTTGAGGCAATCAGCTAATGTGGAAAAGAGAGAGGAGAGGGTGAAAGGGTAGGGCAGGGACACTATGGCGTGTGTGTCCTAGTCAGAATCCTGCAGGATAGTGAAAGAATTTCGTCAGAATTGGCATCCCGGGAGCAATTTCACAAGAGGAATATTTCAGTCCCCAGCTGGTAGTGAGCTTTCTGCCCCAGCCAGAGCACCTGGTCTGATGTAATCAAAGAACCTGGGGCCTGGGGATGGGGATAAGGGTGGGAATGGGGGGGGAGGGTCCTTCCCTGGCTCGAGGCTAGTTTCCTACATAATCTAAAGAGACAGCCCACTCCATGGGCCTGGGTCTCTGAATGTCCAGGGCAGGGGGTGGGGCTTGGATAGTCTGATTCTCAGGTTCTTTTCAGCTCTTCATCCTCACTCTAATGCTGACTCCTTAGATGGGGCTCACTTTTCAAAGACAGGAAACTCCTGTTGCCACACTCCTTAGAGGATAGACCTCTCAGCAGCTTTTGCATTTCTTCTTAAGTCTGGCTTTTGACAATGGTCTTCACCACTCAAGGCCTGTTTGGGGATTATAGGAGAGAAGAGAACTACGGTTCAAAAATGGGCATCCACGCTGCAAAATATCCACAGACATCTATGCTGTCTGGAAAGCGGACCCTTCTCTCGCCCTGGGCCCAGATTCTGTCTGAGCATCCCAGCAATTTAATGGCTCAAGCCTGATGGGCATTTGCCCAAGCCTGGAGTGCTAACATCTATTTAGCCATAGTACCACACCACCATGCCTGCTGCTGAAGTGAATTATTACATGAGAAGATGCAGGATGGTAGAGGTCAAGGTGGTAGAGGTGGAAAGGTCAGATTCCTATCCTGTTGTACCGCTGACTTTCGGTGTGCGCACGCGCCTTCCGTTCCACTGAAGGACCACGTTGCTGCACTGTTTGAATGAGGTCAGGGGCAAAGCTCTTATATGGAGTTGACATACACGGGCAGACCAGAAGGCAGTGTTTGGGTTCTAGGGAAAGGAAGTGGACAAAAGAGGGATCTAAACGACCCATGTTCAAAAGTCTGGCTCTGTCACTCATTATTATAGTTAGAATTGTGCTCCCCACCCCCATTCTCTCTTAAAATCCCAGAATATCTTAGAATGTGAGGAGAAGTACAAGTGACAATGAGGTCAGCAAGCTAGACCCTGATCCCATATGACTGGTATCTTCATAGGGAAAGGAGATGTGCATGTGGACCCACATATTGGAAGCCATGTAACTATGAAGATGGCCACCCACTAGCCATGGAGTGAGAACTCAAAAACCAAGCCCCAAAGGCCAGTGGTGACACATGCACTTAATCCCAGCACTTGGGAGGCACAGGCAGGTGGATCTCTGAGTTTAAGGCCAGCCTGGTCTTCAGAGTGAGTTCCAGGACAGAAAGGGCTACAGAGAGAAATCTTGTTTTTAAAAACCAAAACCAAAAACCAAAAACAAAAAACCAAAAGCCAAAACCAACCAACCAAGCAAACAAAAGAGCAAGCCTGCTAACTCCTTAACCTTGGACTTCCAAGCCCCAGAACTGTAAAGTAACACATTTAATGAATTTGTATGGTTTGAGCCTTCTGATACACTGGGTTGAGAGATCTTCTGTGACAGTCCTAACAACCCAGAATAACCACCTGAAAACTCCTTACATTTTGCATGGTAGAGGAGACCAGAAAATCCCTAAGAAGAGGTCTGGTGCATAGTAGGGCCTAAGCAGATGTCCCTTGCCTGTCTTCCAAGAGCAAGAACAGCAGCTAGCCTCCTAGGGAGAAGGGAATGGGAATATTGCAGAGTCATCCTGTGTCAGCATGAATCGAGGGCACCCTACCCTCGACACCACCCACATCTAAAGCCCAGACTGGCAACCAACCCTGCCCTCAGCCTAGCCCTGGCCTTGGGACTGGCATCTAGCCAGGCTGGTTGGGAGCTGGGTACATAGTTGACTTCACCTATGCCCAAGTTCAGAGCAAACCTTCTCTGGTTCATAGGCCAGCTTGGCATAGAGCACAGTTGCCAGGGAGTGGTAGAGAGGCCACAGAGACGGAGAGGAGCTAAGGGGGCCTACTCTGTAGTCTTGGCTGGGATCAGCACCTTAATCAGACATAATCTGACTCTTCCCACCACTAGACTGTTTATAAGTCACTCCAAGTCTTGGCAAGATATGGGGTAGGGAAACAGTGGGACCCCGGAGTCAAATCCTGGCAGGGCCATGGATGGGCTGTGTGGGCTGTGTGACGTTGGACAGACCCAGATGGACAGACTGAGGCTTCTGTAATGTGAAGGTCATCTCCACCCAGGGAGCTCCCAAGGCCCTCCATAATGGCATCTATTGTGATTGCTTCACAACGGACTGCTCAGAACTGTTGCTGAGTCAAACCCCTGGAGAGCCAGGAAGTATGCCTGTGGTAGGAGAGCCATCTGGCACATTCGGGGACAGAGCATCTTCCTCTAGCATCCCTCCTGCATCTCTTGGCAGCCTGAGAGCATGGGTAACAGCCCTCGGCTCCCTCCATGAGCTAGTACTTTCTAGCATCTGTTACCACCCAAACTCATCAGGACTTTCATATTTTCTGTGGTTTCCCTGCCCCTTCCTTTGAGAATGATGGTGTGTAGCAGGAACTTGGTGTTGGTCACTGTCCCACCTCCCGTGCCCGGAACAGTTAGTTGCCTGGTGCTGAATCCTTGCATGACTTGGGCCCTGGACTGCCTACTAAGAATGACAAGGAAAATGAAGAAAGGACAGACACACGGACACAGACATGCTGAGGTTGAGTGATCTGGGCTCTCAAATGGAGAAGTCGTGGCACCCTCGGCTGAGTTTATTATATACACTTGAATAGGAAGGTAGGGTTATGATGCAGATATGCAAGGAGACCAAGATTTTGCGCACAGAAAAATCAAGAAGCAAGAAGGCAGGGTTATTGCAAACAGATAACCAAGAGGGTGGAGTTATTATATAACAGGTAAACAATGAGGCAGGGTTTATGACGTGGAGCTGAGGCAGGAGGCAGGTCTAGCTGGTCTTGACAGGTGCAGTCTGCAGGAGAGTGGTCTTCAGGCTGGAAACATCTTGGTGGGGGCAGAAAGCTATGGTGAAAATTTCCTGTATACGACATCAATGTTCACACTCAAGGCTCCCGTGGGACTGAGGAACTGGTCCTTGCCATGGACCTGCCTGTGTCAAACAATTCATATTCCATACAAGCCTTTCCTGGCTCCCTACGGCCTGGTACTTAGTTGGAGTTCACTCAGTCTTTAGAGAGGAAGAGAGGGAGAGAGGGAGGGAAGGAGGGAGGGAGGGAGGGAGAGTCGTAGATCTTTTGTAATTAGCCTTTATTGCATTTGAGACTGTTGCTTTCAGTCAGAGATCAGCTCTGTTTTTTTGTTTTTTTTGTTTTTGTTTTTGTTTTTTGTTTTTTGTTTTCTGAGACAGGGTTTCTCTGTATAGCCCTGGCTGTTCTGGAACTCACTCTGTAGACCAGGCTGGCCTCGAACTCAGAAATCCACCTGCCTCTGCCTCCCAAGTACTGGGATTAAAGGCGCGCGCCACCACTGCCCCGCTCCAGCTCTGTTTTCTAGAGACTTCCATCTGATGCAGGAAAGAGACACAGTGACTGTAAGGACTTGGTCCTTGACAGAGGGAAAGAGGGACCAGGCTGGGGACATGGGAACTGGTGGCAGCTGATGCTTAAAGCCTTAGGAAACAGGAAACCCTGCTGAGAGAACGCAGGTAATCAAGAATTAGAGGGGCCAGGTGAGGGCGGCTTCTCAGCAGAGAATGGTCCATGCAGAGGTGCAGGTCGGGACGAGCTTGTGTGGCGTTGACAGGAGTGTATTGCTGTGTACTGGGTATGGTCCAGGAATGTGCTGGGTTGGGATCTGGTGGGACCTGGCTTTGAGATGTACAAATTCAGCCCGTAACTTCTCTGGACCCTCAGAGGCCTCCCATGGATTGAGAGTGAAGGCTGTCCAGGTGCAGCCAACCTGCCACATGTCTGCCCAGCCAGAATTTCCCAGGTGAGTTTACGATGTCTCTGTCTCTTAATCTCTGAGTCTTAATCTCTGAGCTCAGCCAGGTGTGGCTTTAGTAGCATCCTGGAGTAGCTACGCCTGTCCTGAGCCCAGTTTCCTCTTCGGACTGGCAGCTGGAGGTCATTGGAGCTTTGCCAGCTTTGACTGCCAGAGCTGGTGTTTGGGCCACTGGATGTGAGGCAGGGACAGCAGTTGGTAGATGTTGTCCTCTCACCCTAGGAGATTTGGGGAAGGGTTCTTTCTGCTTTTGGCTGTAGATACAGCTGCTGGTCCTTTAATAAGTTTGTTATTGATGCTTCTGGTGACCTCAGGAACTCTTCTGCTTCCTCCCTGCTCTTCTCACCTGTTAGAGTTACAACTACCCCTTCCTTGGCTTCAGAGATAGGAAATGTTCTCACTTTGTGCTAGACTCCAGGTCCTGTCCAGTGGGGACGGTCGCGACTCTGTCTCACCATCTGGAACCCACCATCTCTGTCCACTCCAAATGAAATAAAAGAGCAGCTGCTGCCCAGAGCTGCTTCTCAGCCCAGACCTTGTGACCCTACTGAATACCACCATTGGTTTCCTCAGTGACTGTGCTTAGCAACACTACCAGATAATAGCTCTTATTCCCATTGTATAGAGCAGAAGACTGAGGCTTGGGCAATCAGATTTTGCTCCAAAATTCACACAGCTGACATGAAGTATCCTTATTTAAATCGATCTGGCTTATTTAAAGTCACTCCCTGGCTCTGCTGTTCCTCATCTCTGTATCTATTGCTACTGTGGCTGGGTTTCCAGTCTGCTGCGTCCAAGGTCCATTCCAGAATAATTGTGCAGTATCTAAGTCCGAAGAGACAGAGTGGGGGTTTCCACAAGCCATCTGACTATGGGGCTGATTCTGGGATTTCAGGAGCCATGTTTTCTGGAAGATTCTGGGGCTTACCATCAATTTTGGTGAGTAAGGAGACCTCTGTCCAGCACCCTCAGAATACTCTTTTGCTGGAGTTAACTTGGTAGTAGGCAGAATTCTGGCCTGGGATTCCAGACTCCAGCACTATTGCTGGATGGGCAGTGTTTTTCTTTTTCTTCCTTCCTTCCTTCCTTCCTTCCTTCCTTCCTTCCTTCCTTCCTTCCTTCCTTCCTTCCCT
>JADRCC010521484.1:0-11164 GCA_019843855.1 Hylomyscus alleni
CCAGCACAACTCACTTAAGTGTGAAAGAAAATACACAAAACATCATATTTAAAGGATCCTGCAAACCTCAGACACTTGTACAAGTAATACACAACTTTGAGTTTCAACTCTCATAAGCAAGTTCTTAAGTGATTTGTGGAAATGATGAACTGGACCTGGAGTGATTGATCAGCAGTTAGGAGCACCTACTGCTTTTGCGGAAGACCCAGGCTTAGTTTAAAACACCCATACATGTAAAACAAAAATAGTTAAATACTAAAAAAAATATATTAGGGAAAGACTTTGAAGTGATGGTTAATGCTGCTGGTTTCCTGAGTAACTAATGTCTGAAAGCCAAGAACTGCTCTTGATGATCAGCTGGGGAATGGATACCACTGGAAACCAGGTTCTGTTCATGAATTCATTGAAGAGATTATTTTGAGCACTTACAAAATTTTAGAGATATGCAAAACATTTCCAAACCATTTCACCCTGGCATGAAGTTAGAGGTATTTTGAATTCTAGTAATGTGTAGCATGGAGCTAAAGGAGCACAGATGTGTGTTAGGAGGCCGCTTGGCCAGTAGCTTTACATCTTCTTTGTTGAGGCATCAAGGAGTCCTCAGACACTTTGATGACTATTTCAGGATTTGTTTTTCTATGAAAAATGAAGTGACTCTGCACTTAGGACATTATTGTGTAGAATCATCTTTATGAATACTGTCTCCATTGCTTTCATTTTGTGCAAACAACACAAGAAGGGGTCAGGTCAAATGGGTAGCTTTTGATACTTTCTGTATTATAAATGTCTTCACTGTGGCCATTTTGAAGCCATAACACTGAATGAGGAAATGAAAGATACCATTGTCTGCTCTTCACGTTATTACACCATGCAGAAAGAGTAGGAATCTGTCCTCTTAAGATCTAGGCAACAGTAATGTATGCTAGGACAATCAAGAATTGTGGGAATTGTATAAATATTCTTGTTTATTACTTAATTGTCAACATTCATACTTTTTTTCCTTTTATTAAAATCAAATTCTGTTCTCACATAATATGACTATGATTACACCTCCCATCTGATCCACTCCTTTTCTGTCTCTCATTAGAAACAAAAAGGAAACTTCTAAGAGATAATAAAATATAACAAACTAAACTCTAATATGGTTAAGCAAAACCAACAGTAGGAAAAGAGCCTAAGAGAGCACAGTTTGTTTGTTTCTTTGTTTTAAAGTAATTGAGGCATTGAAACATGTATCTCAAAAATGTCTCTGACAATTTAAATATCTTCATTTACAAACTCAAAAGAGTTGGCTTTCAAGCATGCTACATGGAGAATGGTTTTGGAGAAGCAGAAATAAAAACAGAAAGCTGAAGCCTCTGACTCTAGCATGGGGTAAAGGTGAGGATCATGTGAAATACAGTATAGATAATTAGAAGCGATGCCTGGGACATCATTGCATTGCATTTGGGGTCAGCTCCGAACAAAGTCACTGAGGAGATGCACGAAGAGTGGGATCTTATTGCATTACCATCTTCATGTTTGTCTGAATTAAGATCATTTGAATTTTTGTTAGCTTTTACCTACATCCATAATTGCATTTCTGTCACTTTTAAGCAGTGCAAATAAATATCAAATAGGTGATCTTATTTAACAACATTAATCTCATAACACAATTAACACATCATTGCAACTGGAGCTAAAATATTCCCAATTAAAGCAGCACTCAGGGTGCTGTTGAAATTTGGATATATAGTCTGTTCTCAAACTGCTTAATAATCTACATAATACTTTGATGCTCTAAAGTCCATATTGATGTTTGCCAGTCAATACTTTGATATACTAAAAAACATGTAAATAACAGCTTGCTGGAAATGGTGTGACACACTTATAAATTTGGCAAAAGTACAGGTCCATACAAATAGCATATATTCTTACAAAAAAAAAGATATGTTCTTAGGAACTCTAGTTTTGCTTTACTTAATCAAATCTTAATTTCTAACCATAAAATATTTATTAATATGTGTATTCATAAGTTATAACTCATACGAATGTAGCTTTTCAACATCAAATGACATCACATAAAGAGACAAATGGTCACAAAAATCCTCATTTATTTGAAGAAAACTTAATTACTGATCAATTCTTCAGGCTGCTTCTTGGTACAGTGTTAGGAATGTTGCCATGTCTTTTTGATAATTAAAGGAATTATGAACATCTGTTGATGTTCTGTGAACATGCCTCACTGTCTCTGGGTGGATGTTAGAAAATTTCGATAAGTGGTGATTAGATTAGTCCATAAATTACAGTTCAAGTTAGAAACATTATCACTAATTGTTTTCATTATTGCCCTTGAGATGAGTCAGCTTATTTTCTCCCAATCTGTGATTAAGCTTAAGTTTAGGATTGATTCCTTCTGTTTGGTCTACAGTCTTTTAAAATTAAGATCTAATTTGACTCCCCAGTTACACCAATGCTTTCACACCCTCTGTCTCTTACTGAATGTCTCAAACTTATGAAAGTCACACACAGCCGATCGATGTGTTTTCTCTTTACATTCTTAATAAAGACGAGAGTTTGCAAAGAGGAACTGATGGCTTCCCAGACTAGATATAGTTCACTGCTTTTGAATCTTACCATACCAAATGTGTGACAAGTTCAGCTGACAATAAGTGATTTGGTATTCATGTTATATCAGTAGGTAACAGCATCAGGACCCAGAACTCCTCACTTACAACTGTGGCCACTAGGTCAACCATCCACATGTATAACCCTAGTATGTCTTAGTTCCATTTTCTCATCAATAAAAATAACAAGATAAACTTAAGTTTTCTTAGACTTATTTTAAAAATCCACATTTATTAGTCACTTGTTGCTGTGATGAACATCCCCAAAAGAGCCACTGAAGGAGGGAAAAAAGAGCTAATTTTGGCTCACAGGTACAGGGAGCATTTCATTATGGTGGGGAAGTCACGCAGGCAGGGGCTAAGCAAAACTGGCCACAGGTCCACAATCTGGAAACAAATGCTCCTGTTCAGCTTTCTCTTTCCTCTGTTTAGGGCCAGATTTATAGAATGATGTCATAAGAAGTAAGGTCCATGTTTGCACCTCAATTAGTGTAACTGAGCTCCTTTCTTGCAGCATTAGCTAGACCTATCAGCATGTGATTCTATATCTTTTTGAGTTGGCAAGACTAACCATCAAATCAATAAATTGATCATTTATTATCATTTTATTTGTTATTGTTTATTTTAGAGTGTTATTGTTTATTTTTACACTCATTCAGTATGAGTGAGGACTCAAACACAGTAGGAAAATGTTTGAGCAATCAATCATATCTTCAGATCCCTATGACCCACTGAGTCACAGGAGTGCTACCCTCTGGCTCTGGGGACTCTCACACACAGCTCTGTTTTTCATTGAAGCAGCCAAAGCTTGTCAAAGTTGAGAAAACATCTATTTAACAACCATACTGTCTTATGTCAACCCTTGTGCCTATTTGTTAATCTTTTACCCGTGTATATTGATTAAACATCAAAACTCTGAAAAAAATCTGTTTGGAAAGTCACAATAGTTAATGGGTTGCATTATAAGCTCATAGAGTTAAGGGGTGGACAGAAGGGTCCTGGATCAGGATGGTCTGAGATGTGAGGGACAGGCATGTTCCAAGACAGTGAGGTCAGAGGGGAGTCCAGATCAGTCTGGTTGGCAGGGGTGGAGCTGCTATTTACTCAGATTCTAATGTCTAAGCCCAGAGCTGACAAAGACAAATTCCACTGTGGTTGAACAAATAGGCTTTCCTCATCCTCAGCCAATAAATATCCCATATTCTGAACAGGTTCCCAGTTGCCTTCTTGGTACAATTTGAGTTGATGGTCTGCACAGCTGTGTAGAAATGAGGGCTTGGGTTACATCACAGACAACCTCTCCGACTATAATTGCCCCATTACAGGAGTGATCAACTGAGACACCATTGCCAAAAGTCCCTGACTGTGAACTCCCTGAGACAGGATACAGACTGTTTTTGATGGAAGGCCAATTGCTCAGGGATTTACTGCTGTTAGCAGTTCTCTCGAAGGCAACGAGGCTTGCTTTCAAGGCACAATGAAGAAACCATCTGTTAGCTCAGACCTTTGCCTGAGTGCAAGCCTCATAGTCCCCAAGGGCTCTGTTGATGTTGTTGTTATTGTTATTCTTCATTATTTATTGATCACCCCCAATACATAATGTACTTAGAAATGATGGTGTGCATGGGGAATACGGTTTATGTGTATGAAAAATACACAGTAACATGCACCATACACGATGTTTAGGAAAATTGTGCATTCTACCTGGTAATAGACAACCCCTATGTAGAGGGAGCAGAACATTTTTCTATTTTTTTCCCTTTTAAGTAGTAATATTTAGAAAAAAATAAAAATAAACTACTTTAGAATCTTATTTTAGAATCCTTGCCTGAATCATTAATATACAATTATCTTACAAAATATTCTTAATCTATACATTTAGCTTGCCTGTACATACTTAATTCCTTCCTTTTCCTTCCCTTCATCCCCTTCATTTATCCAAGAAATATTTATGAACATGTATTATGTGTCAGACATCATGGAATCAAAATTTAATGAACTACTGTCATTATCTCAAATGCTTATCATTTTTGAAAGAAGTCAAAGCAATTTACCACATCACCTTTCTATCTTGGTAGAGAACCATAGATGCTACCCTTCAGATTGATAACCTCATAATTAGTGTTGTGGTTAATATCTTTAATAGCACAATTATAAGAATATGTATTATTTATTATTAGTGACATTAGAGGAATTTTTAATCATATATGATGAAATTTATGATATCTTAAGTTCAGTTTAGAAATAAAGAATATGGAAGAACTCTCATATATTTTATTGGTATAAGTTTAACTTCCTAAATGTTTTAACTTTTAATATTTTTATAGTCCTAAACTTTTTTCTTTCTTGCAATGATATTGTCAAGATTTACCAAAACATTAATATTTCTATATTAATCATCTAAAATAAAACTAAACATATTTATATAATAAAAATAAATAAAGATTGATTTCTTCTACTTTCAGTGATAGCAATGGCTACCAATAGGCTGTGTTTTAAATGGAGTACCATGCTTTAAAACTTCTGTGGAAAGTTTTATAATTCTGTATCTGTGGCACTAGAAATTTTCAATAGTTGGGATAATGTATTGATGTTTGTTTTCTGTGACCTTTTAAACATCAATCTCTTCAGAGAAGATCAATATTTTCTTTTGAATAGAGTAAGTTCAATGAAGAGACCACTGAAAGAGGACATGATCCATCTTTATTCAGATGTCCATATATACTCTGTTCTAATTGACTCTTTTTCCCAGAGTGTACAAATATTCACCAAAGAACATATCATATCACCACAAAGTTCACCCAAATAGCTAGAATTAACTGAATTTATATATTATCTAAGGGACACATTCAATTCAAGCATAGAAGGTGCTTTAAATTATGGGAGTAATATTTCTTAAATAAGTATAAATGATAAGCAATGTTATTTTTGAAAAGTTCTGCAGTATTCTAGAAAATTTTTCTTTACTATTATCATTTTAAGGATTAACATATTCCACCAATTACAATAATAAGTCATTAATTAATTGTACTACTAAATATGCACTCTACCAAAAAATTATTTTAGAAATTCCTGTGCACTTTGATTTAAAGATAGGCATTGGTACTTAGAGTTTACAAACATTATTGTAGCCAAATTATTGTTATTTCTGTCCAGTGAAACTAATGATGACAAAATATTTATTTCCAATGTGACAAATCAAAAAGTACTCATTTTTCTTCAAGCAACAAAAATTTATTAAACAACAACTGATACAAAATGTCCATTTAGGAATAAGATAAATGTATGTATAAACCCTCTTTCCTAGTATTTGGTTTTATACAAAACCAAAGATGATTAAACACACAGTAAAAGATCTAGAATCTGCATCGTAATAGTTGTCAAGTGATAAGCTTAAGGTCCACTATGATTTTCAAAGCTGCCCTTTATATTCAAGAAATAAAAGTTGTGATTTTAACAAAATGAAATATTTATCAAATATATGGCTAGGGATTTGAGTCAGTGAGTCAAGTGCTTGATTTACAAACATGAATTTGGATCCCCAACATTTATATAAGATATTCAGGCACAGATGCACATGTCTGTTATCTTAGCACAGGAGAAATTGTAGAGAGAAGTATATTGGTATATTGGCCAGCTAGCCTAGCTGAATTGGTGAACTTCAGATCCAGGTAGAGATCCTACCTCAAAAAGTAAGATAGAGACTGACTGAAGAAGACAATCAAAATAATGTTTGACCTTTACAAGAATGTATCCATAGTGGATCTATGCATCTATGCATGCATACATCTGCATAGATGCATACAAACAAAACATACACATGCACACATACTCTCACATGCACACACAAACAAATAAGGACCAGTAAATTGTTTCAGAATTACATATATTAGCTTGGGGAGGCAGCTTGCATACCACAGCCTCTGTGTGGATGCTAAAGGGAGTTGTCAATAAATAATCAGATGTTTTGTGGGAGTGGTGTCTCTCTTTCCACCATGTAGCTACCAGAGAAGGAACAGAAATGGTGAGTCTTGGCTATGTGAGAGCTAAAGTGTTCAGTTCTATTTCTATAAAGAACAACTAGAGAGGGCAAAGAGTTGGATGTCTGTACATTTTAAAGTCTATGCAACTATGAATATGAGAAACCATTCTATCCCTTCCTTAATGTTAAACTTCACCCAGTTAGAGACTTTACATGTTCTGTCTACAGTGGAGCTATTGTATGAGTGCCCTCAAACACACTCACTTACATGTAGATAAGAGGATACCTGGTGATAAGTTTCATCAATCTCCAACAAATTGCAAGTGACAGACATCACTTCATGTGAGGAATCCATATAATAACAACAAAAAAATAAAATAAAATACCTAAAACCTGCAATGGTTAAAACTTAATTCTAAGAGATCACTACTCTGAACTCATTTTGTGTTAAGTCAGACAGATCTGTGTGAGTTGAGTAGTCCCTGAGGACATCATCATATTACTGCAAAATGCAGTCACTGATGTTCATAGAGATAACCCCAGGGCATCTGGGAAAGGTTAAATTATGTTCAGTGTTCTCTATTTAAGGAGACTGGGACATGTCCTTGCACCTTAAGAAGATTGCTGTTACAGGTGATTAAAATGAAAGAATAGTTGTACTCAAAGAATCTTACCCTCTATTATTTGGAAAAGGATTTTTTTATTTTATTTAGAACGTTATTCTCTACTGACGCTATATAACTGTGGCTTTACCATTTTAATATTTTTATCATGCAAGCTTTCATTTATCACACTTGAGGATAGATAGCTCAAGCCTTTGATTTCATGGACAAGAAGCAAGATTGTCCTTGCTTACTTTCCATTTTACCTTCTGAGCAAAATGCGAGAGCTATGCTGACAGGTAAGCACCTTGACATCCAGCGTAATAGTATAGATCTAAATACTTGTACAATGCATAGATAGGAATCTACAGCAATCCTTTTGTGGATAAAGTACTCACTATGCAATCATGAGGAACTAAGTTTGAATCCCATATAATGAAGTAAAACAACCAACCACATTAATAGGCACAGACCTGTAATCCTAAGAAGGAGTTGGGGGATGTGCACAAACAATGGTAAACTTCCAGGAATCTCTGATCAGCCAGTCTACCTAAACTGGTAAGCGCCATGCTCAGTGAAGAGGTTCTACCTTCAAAAAATAAGGTAGGGAATTATAGAGGAAGAGAACTAATGTCTATCTCTAGACTTTATACACAGACTTGCATGTGCTCATGTGCCAACATGTAGAGAAAAGGGGAGAAACTGGATGTAAAAAAATTCATTCTGGATTCTTCCCTGAAAACCTAACTGAGCTCTCATGGCACGATGACCAGTAAAGAACTCTACCTCTTTGAGCTATGGTCAGGGCAGCCTGTCACTAATGTCATGTCTAGTTCCTAGGCAATCATCCTCTGTATGTTGTATTTAAAATTACATGGCAAAAATCATCTGCATTAAAGCGGGCCCAAAGCACTGCCAGTGAGTGAGAAAGAAAGTCATACTTATGGTAATTCAGTTTCAATACATTGGTCATGTAAAGAGGATGCCTGACAGCAGGTTATCAAAGCAATTTCCAAGTGGACAACTGAAGATAGGCATTCTGACTAAACAGGGACAAAAGAAATGCTTCAAGGGCACAGGGAACACATGTTTGAATAATGTGGAAAACCTGTTGTTAATTCATCTGCCACACAGCATAGAACAGTGAATGGTGAGTGGAGAACTGAGTACTAAAACAGAGAAAAGCATGACTCTTGGTAGCAAGGCTCCAGCAGCAGGTCCTTAAGTTGACAAAAAGAGTTGAAAGCCATGTATCAAAATTCATGCACATGAATCTGAAGTGAGCTTTTTACTGCCACGTACAAAAGAAAATAAGTGACTGATGCTATAGCTTTTATTTAGACAACACTTATCATCTCTGGAACACTGTTTTTGATTTTTTTTCTTAAGGTTATATATCATGTGTCTATGACTAGCATTAGGCACTGTACTTCCTTGAAAACAGGATAAATCAGGAGTGTGCCCTTGTGGTACTTCTATTTGAATTCCTCAATAATTAAATAGATGTTCTCTTCTGACTGCAAAAATGCAGCCGTGTTGCTCTTCTCTCTGTGCAAATGTTTTCCATCATTTCCCAGCGTTTTCTTTCAGAGAGTTTTAATTATGGATTATAACCACACATTACCATTTATATTCATTCATAAGAACATAAATTTCCCATTTCTGTATTTCAAAAAGTCAAGCTATAACAGAAGTGAGACCGTTTATAGAAGGAAAAATATACTATTTTCTAACTGAGGGAATATCTAGCATCAATCCTCATAATCCTGCACTGAGGCTATCACACACTTAACATGGACAGACAATGTTCATAGTTTGGTTTACAGTATTAATGGTACACTGTAATCTCAATGAACAATCCACCTTGGGGGATAAGGAGTCTTATTTCATTATGGCCAATCTTATCAACTTGACTGGATTGACAGGCAACTAGAATAGTTGGGACAGACTTGGAGAAAGTGGTCAGTTAAGAGATATCCTTGGAGACTAAACTTGTCTTTGCTTCTTTTTGAATCTCTTTCTTTGTTCTGTTCACTGTGATATAAGCTCATTTGGTTCACTTCTACCTTCCCACTGAGATATACTCTACAATTTCTGCACCCGTGTGGTGTAATTTTTATACCTCTGGGATTCTGAGCCATAATAACTCTCCCTCCTTGGCATTACTTTCTGGTATTTGGTCATTGCATAAAAGTGTACCTTGAGACAAATGTTTCTAAAATAAGAAATAGTTTGGACTCCAATAATTCTCCTATAAATTTTACACACTTGAAAATAGGAGATTTTAATAGTATCTCAGGTGTCAACGAAGTATGATAGGGATCTTGTGCATAAGACCTGAGAATAGGCACAGCCATTTCATAAATGCCTTGTTCAGTCACTTCATAGACATGGGAACTTAGCATGTTTGTAAAACATACTTATAAAATGTGAATCAAAAATAATCATTTCTCCGCAAAATCTTCATAGCATATTTATTACAAAACTGGCTTTGATATGATTAAAGTCCCTCACAGGGTGTGAGAGGCATAAGTTGATTGTGCCTCTAAATCTATACTACAAATGGTCTTTTTTAGGCCATTCTGATAATATAGATGGTACTAATAAAAAAGAACTGGTGGGATGATTTTAATATAGATTTCATCCAGGTGCTACTGAGATGTTGTTTGCCACAAGGTTGGATGAATTCTAGTGCTTGAATGTGAATTTATTTAATCTGTTTCACAGAATATAAAGGCCAATAAACTTAACTTCCTCCTTTCTGCTTGATATTTTTCTTTTTCTCCTCCTTGGAGGAGCAATTCCTTTAACATACAAAGAAGTTAATTTTCAGTGGGCACTACTGAAGCGATATGAAAAGCCATTTAATAGAAGAGAGACTGTTGTTCAGTCAAGTTGAAAGAAGACGGGATTCTTGCAGTTGCATAAAGGACTGTGTATGGTGCTATTTGTTAAAGAGAGTTGAATAGATAGTACTTAAATTACATATAAATGTGTGTTGTTTTGAACTGTTTATGTCAGTAAAGTAAATCTAATGACACAAATGTAATAATACCTTAACTGCTTTTATAACCAGTTTACTATATTTATCGCTGGTGGTCCACAGCTAGCGTTATCTGCAACTCCACAGTAATTTTCAATCACAACCTCAAAATAGTTAAAGCTAAGAGGAATCAACATGTACTGCATTTTATTACATACCCACAGGCAATAGCTCTCTGTTAATGATCACAACTGCCAGCTTACTCTATCACAGGAATTTTTCTCTTCATAAATTAAATGCAGAGAAGTGTGAGATAAACTCTAAGAACATACCCTGTCTGATTTTTCAGTAACTCTTATTCAATTTTTAAAATTCTTTCTTTTTAGCTTTAGCTGTAATTTCTATCATTGCAAATTATTATTACCTATACTTGAGTTTTACTATCAGCACCACTAGTTGAAGGAAGGCTAACTTCAATGGTTTTACACTTTATCCTTGTCTCATTATGCAGGATAAATTATGATCTTTGAAAGCCATTCTCAACAATGTTACCTGAAAAGACCAACTTTATGTAAGCATGTTCACATAAAGGAAAATATAGTTTGATATACTTTATTGGCATTTAAGTTGGTATATGCTTAGATGGTTGGAATATGTGATCTGTGAGATATAATGTAACTGTCTAGTGAAGGCTGGAGTGGATTCTGTCTTGATTATTCTTTATTCAGTTGTTGTTTCTGCACATGTAGATTCAGTGTTATCACAGCATCACTATATGCCAGACAATATACTAGTTGTTGAGTGGAGAAGAGAAATTTTAAAAGTCGGTAGAAAGAAAGAAATGTGGGAAAGACAAAGATACATACAGTCAGAGAGGGTGTGGAGGAGAAGAACAAAGAGGGGAAGGGAGGGGAGGAAACAACAGAGGACAGGAAGGGAGAAGAAGGGAGGGGAGAGGAGAGGAGAGGAGAGGAGAGGAGAGGAGAGGAGA
>JADRCC010521488.1:368-11359 GCA_019843855.1 Hylomyscus alleni
GAGGGAGTACCAACCAGGGATGAGGGTTTTGCTCTTTCACTTTTCCCTCACAACTTAATATTTATGGACAGCTGTTGAAGTTAGACCTGGTTCTGCCTCTTAACCCCACGTTCCCAGAAATAAGACAGACTCAAAATATATTTACAAATACCTTGGCCATATAGCTAGGCTCTACTCTGACAAGATCATAACTAAAGATAACCCATTTATTCTAGTCTACAGTCTGCCATGTGGCTGATTACTTATGCTGGTTACCATGTGTCTGTCTCCGCACGTCTTCCCTGAATCTCCTGTCTGGCTCTCTCCCAGAATCCTTTCCCCTCCTGGATGCCCCACCTCCCATTTCCTGCCTAAGACTTAGGCCACAGGTGTTTTAATTGACAGGCGATGCATCCATACAATACACAACATATTCTCTCTACAGATTGGTCCCTAGAAGATGAGGAGAGGAGCAGATGAGCCATCCAATTTGGAGAAAGAACATTTTAGGTTAAACAATTAGTAGGAGTAAGTGTAGAACCCCTGAGTGCCTATTGCATTTGGAAAGCAGTAAGGGAGGAGGGTGTAAAATAGAAAGTGTGGAGAGGTAGAAGATAGGGTCAGAAAAACAAGAGAATTCCTTGCAGATTTGGCTGACTAGTCAAGAGGCTGCCTGTCTGGCTGCAACACTTGAAGCAGACTCCTGACTCTCCAGTCATCTCAGCAAGGAGCTTGATGTGGCTTTGGATCAAAGCCATACAGGAACTGAGACCCTTAGTCCAACTGCCTAAAATGAAGCAAATCTGTTAACAGCCACACAGGCAAGCTTAGAAGCAGCACCATAATGGGCCTGGATTTTGTTTCTTAATCCATTGTCTTTTGATAGGGGAGTTGAGGTCATTAATATTTACTTACTGTTGAAAGATTGTGTTGACTGCCTTCATTTTTTTCTGTTTGTGTTCTTAGTCCCATTTTGTATTTCGTTAATTATGGCTTCATTTCTTTTCTTCCTGTATTTTCTTGATTATACTCAGTTTTCCCTTCATTTCAAAGTCTTGTTTTCAGAATCCTCTGTAGGTGTGGTTTGCTGGACATGAATTCTTTTAGCCTGTTTATGTCAGGGAAAGTCTTTCTCCTTCAGTTATGGTAGGTAGTTTTGCTGGGTAGGTCTAGGTTGGCTTCTGTGCTCTTGACTTCTAGAGTACATTGTTTCAAGTACATTGTGTTGGCTTTTAAAGTTTCTATTGAGAAATGAACTGTTATTCTAATAGCTTTTCCTGTATATGAAACTTGTGGTTTTCTCTTACATCTTTCAGTACATTCTGTATATTTTAACTATAATAAGCCATGAGGAGTTTCTTTTTTGTTTTTTGTTTTTTTGTTTTGGCTTGCCTATTTAGTTAGTGTTCTCTGTGTTTCTAATATCTGTATTAACATCTCTCCTTTGGGGACATTTTCTTCTATGATCCTCTTGAAGATCTGTTCTGTGCCATTGACTTGGGATTCATATCCTTCATTCACACCTATAATTTAAACATTTGATCTTTCATGTTATTCCACAGTTCCAAAATGTTCTATTTATATTTTTCCATATTATTTGATGAGGGGTACAGTTCCTCTATTTGATCTTAAACCCTTGCCATTCTATTCTCTACATGATCCATTCTATTGGTAATGCTTTCCTTAGTTTTCTATTTGGATTAGTGCATATTTTCAATTCTATCTTTTTTTTTTTTTTACAGCTTAAGAGTACTTCAATATTTCCATCTCCTTATTGTTTTCAAATCATGAATTGTCTTCACCATTCCATTCAGAAATATGATGTGCTTTCTTGGGCCCCATTCAGTCATTTGTTGCTATTCTATTTAAGTCCCTTGAGCTCTTTTCCTGGTGTCTTTTTCAAGCCATTTGACACTTTGATGAAGTTTGTGCTTTTGTTTATAAGGTCTGTGGACTGGGATTCGTCGAGATAATTGCCATTGAAACAATTTCTATAAGATTGGCAAAGCTTAGGAAGGGCATACTTGCTTTCTTGGCTTTTCATATCATTTGTATGTTTATGATAATACTTGGACACATGGACTTCTTTTTATTGGTTATGTGTCTTTGTGAGACTTGAAGAGGCCCCTGTTGAGTGGCAGTTTTGTTTTGTTGGCTTGGCTGATTGCAGATCAGGGATCAGGAGTTGATAGAGCACACCTTCAGAGGGTCCAGTGTTGATTTTCCACTGGGGGAATATGGGTGATTCCAATTCAGCCTTAAGCAAGAAAGCATGCAAATGTCTGGCATGCAAGCTGTAGTAATTCCTGTGACTATGAGGATGGCACAAGTGTGCTAACATCACTCAGCCAGCTAGCACATCATACAGGTTATACAACGAAGGGGTGGCAGGGTCAGGAGAGGTTCCAGGGACACACCAGGCTGATCCAGCAGACATATGTGTATATCAGCTCAAGTCTGGAAATTGGATGCAGTGCAGGAAAACAAGGTGTCTGGGATTTAATAGTATGGACCAGCCCACAGGACGTGCAACCTCTCTAAGCATGGTCATCGTATATGGTATGGGTGGGCAAAGACCCATCAGACTCCACAGAATGGGTTAGTGCATCTTGGGAGAGCCTAGTGGTTGGCACAGTGGGTAGCACAGGCAGACTAGTATATATATGGTCTCACCAGACTGAACCAACACATGTGTGGCCCAGGCTAGGCTTTGAGCTTGGATATGGGTTGCAGGTGGGCTTGGATCAAACCAGTTCAGTAGCCTGGGCTGGTACACTGAAGAATGCAACTGGTGCCAAGGCTGGAGGTTGGGAATGGCACAGTCAGGGCTCACTGGACTAGGATGTACAACCAGGGATATGTCTGGGTATTGGGGGCAGGATAAAGATTAGGTGAGATAATATTAGGTGGACTTACTTGGCTGAATTGGAGCCCAGGATGTGGCACTCAGATTAGGTCTGGAGGTTTTAAATGGTAATGGATGGGTTAGCATTAGGCAGATTCCACCTTAGCCACCCAACTCAGTACTATCTGCACTCCCTAGATGCCTCAAGGGTATTGTAATGGTCCATCTTCACCAAAAGGTCAGATTTTGTGACAGTGGTCACAATATTCTATGACAGCCTTTGCAAGGGTCTGGCTCAACAAAAATAGCAACTCTCACAGAGAGGAGTGTATGAGGATATTTATAACATATTATGGAAAATAGTGATTGCAAAAAGAACCCAAAAGATAAGATGGCTCCATCCATAGAAAAGCATATGTAATTGAAGGTCATCTAGAGAGAAATGGGCAGTGGCATAGGGCGTCCGTCATGGAGGCTGAGTCCATGGAGACAGCAGTGTGATCTGCGGGTGCTCGACTCTGGATAATTTCAGTATTTTCTTTATCAGTTTCCATGATTTTCAAGTTGTCTACCCTGATCACTCATTATATTTATTAAGTAGTTCTTATCAAAATGCTCAGAACTCTAAATGTTTTTAGATTTTGTGTTTGTTCAGATTTTGGAATATTACACACAGAGAGACACACATGTACACACACATGCACAGATGTGCATATATATGCAAATACAAATATGTGTGTGTGTGTGTGTGTATCTTGTAGGTGAGATCCTAGTCCAAATGAAAACTTTGATTTTCATATATTCCTAATACAATAACCTGATTGGAATTTTATACAATTTATTAGTGTGACTGTGCTTTGATTATGATCTGTCATATGAAGTTAGATGTAAGATTTTTCACCTGTAGCTTCATATCTGTACTCCAAAGTTTCTGTATTTGAAGCATTTTGGATTTTAAATTTTAGAATTAGGACTATTCAGCCTATATTCCCTTTATTCTCATTCTCTCTCTCTCTCTCTCTCTCTCTCTCTCTCTCTCTCTCTGTGTGTGTGTGTGTGTGTGTGTGTGTTTTCTTATGCATGTACAGGTGCTTGTAAGGAAGCCAGAGGTGGAAATAGGGCATCTTTCTCTATCAATCAGCTTATACCTTATTTGTTTGTTTGTTTGTTTGTTTAGAGACAGGGTCTCTCATTAACCTGGAGCTCGTTGATTTGGTTAGACTTGGCTGGCCAGCAAGCCTTTGACTTGGTTTTCCACAGCTGGAATTACAGGCCCACATTTATGTGTCCAGCATTTCTATCTGAGTTCCAGGGATTAGACTCAGGTTCTACTTTTTGTCCAGCAAGCCCTTGA
Source organism: Hylomyscus alleni (assembly GCA_019843855.1). Taxonomy (NCBI): domain Eukaryota; kingdom Metazoa; phylum Chordata; class Mammalia; order Rodentia; family Muridae; genus Hylomyscus; species Hylomyscus alleni. The sequence goes on from JADRCC010521488.1 coordinate 4,547, forward strand.
CCAACTGACCCATCTCCCCAGATCCAATGCTGTTTTATCTTTCAAAATACAAAATGACCGTTCTTTTTGGCTGACTGTAGTTGGTAGCTAGGAAAATTGCCAATCTATTCCACAGTTTCTGGGTTTATTGGAGCACTCACTCCTTGTGTGTCATGTGACTTTTCATTTTTCTATTTAAAGGTGGAGAATGTGTGCAAAAGTATACTAAAAGTAGTTCTTATAAAATGTATTTACAATACCTTGTTTCATCTTTATTCTTGAATAGGTAAAAGGACATTTTATATATATATATAATATATACACATACCACACTATATATATATGTACACACATATTTGTATATATGTGTGTACATATATATGTACAATATATACATAAAATTTATACATATATATATGTATATAATCACCTCTTCTCTCAACAGTTTGAAGATACTATTCAGTTGTCTTTTGGCATCCACACATGTGTGATTTTTCTGATGGAAAGATTGGGTTCAGTTTAATGAACATTTCTTTGTGGGTAATCTTTTCCCCTCTGTCCTTCCCATGGCTTTTATGATTTTATTTATAACATTCTGCAGTGTCACCATTTAATGTCTAAATGGAGATTTATCTTTGTTTCTTTTTCTTGGCACTTGGTGCATGCTTTCTAGAGGAGGACTTGTCATCTCTCATCAATTCTTTAGCCATTTTCTCTTTGAATATTGCTTTTCCCATCAGTTCCTGTAGTTGAGAAATCTGACTACGTGTGCACACAGGTTTTCTTTTCTTCTCTATCATTTATCTCTCATCTATCTATCTATCTATCTATCTATCTATCTATCTATCTATCTATATTTATTTTCTAACATCAATTTCTCTTACCTCCTCTCCTGTTAATCCCCCCACCTCCCCTCTACCCCCTTATTCACTACTCCTCCATTTCTATCAGAAAAGGGCAGACCTCCCATTAATATCAACCAAACATAAATATCAAGTTGCAGTAAGACTTGGCACCACCCCTTGTATTAAGACTGGATGAAGCAAACCAGTAGGAGGAAAGGGGTCCCAAAAGCAAGCAACAGAGTTAAGAGACACACCCTGCTCCGTTAGGTGTCACATAAGAGAACAAAAGCTACACAACTGTAACATACATGGAGAAGGTCTAAGTCAATCCCATACAGGCTTCATGGTTGTCAATTCAGTCTCCGTGAGCCTCTGTGAGCCCAGGTTAGTTGGTTCTGTAGGCTTTATTATGGTGTCCTTGACCCCTAAGGCTCCTACAAGCCTCCCTTTTCCCTCTTCTTCATGATTCCCAGAGCTCCGCCTAATGTTTGGCTGTGGGTCTCTGCATCTGTTTCCATCAGCTGCTGGAGGAAGCCTCTCTCATGACAATCAGGCTAGGCACCGATCTGTGAATACAGCAGAAGATCAGTAGGCATCATTTCATTGACATTTTTTTCCCTCTCTTGGCATGGGTGCTTGACTCTATTCTAGATCTCTGGGCTGTGTCAGGGGTGAGATCTCTCTTGTGGCATGGGTCTCAGGCTGGACCAGCCATGGAGTTTCGTGGAATTTCATCTCCATGAAATTCATGGAGATTCTCAGCTCTGTAAGCCTGATGGGTCTGGGGTACCTCCTGACAGAAGCCAGGCTGGTCAAGGGAAGGGTAGCCTAAGATTGGCTCATTGGTTAGTCACTTCCACAATTTCTCACACAAGATTTTTAATCTATCCTATTTTTAACTATTATTTTTGCTTTTCGACATGAGGCATAATTTATTTCCAGTTAGACTTATAGGTGTCATGGGTGCAATTTCATGCACACTTTGGAACCACACCTACTCCAAGAAGGCCACACCTCCAAATATTGCCACTCCCTGGACCAAGCATATACAAACCATGACAGCAATCTTATAGCATCTTTAACGAACATTATGTATTTCACTGTCTTAGAGAACTATTACAGAAATAATTTTTTCTGTTACTCGTATTATTTCAGTTTTGTGTAATTTCACCTGCCAGTTGTTGAATTTTTACCAGCTGTCCCCTTTGTATTTCTTTCCCTTGAGTTTTAGCATGGTAGGACCTGTGCAGGAGATGGGTTTATCTTGCTGGAAGGTTCTGTTTTCAAAGCTGTTGACTTAGGAAGAGACTAGCTCTGGAGCAGGCACTAGGTTAGGGATGGACAGATACAGAATGGAGAAGGGAAATTTTTTCAGTGTGGAAATTCATGGAGATTCTCAGCTCTGGAAGCCTGATGGGTCTGGGGTACCTGGGGTAGGCAGAAGCCAGGCTGGTTAAGGGCAGGGTAGCCTAAGGCTGGCTTAATGAGATCTTGCCCTTCTGACCTATAGTCCCAACCAGGTTATGTGATGTTCCTTCACCAAACTGCTCAGAGGGACAAGTAAGAGGCAAAGGTGATTTTACTTCAGATTCTTCACAGCAGCCGTGTGTCAGCCTCCCCTAGAGAGGATGAAAGTAAATGAATCAGAGCTAGAGAGTGGAGGATACCATCCGTGCAGAATGGCGAGAGGACTCCCAAACAGCATCTTCATTGATTTTCTTTGTAATTGACACAGCATCTCCGTTTGCCTTCAGGCTTTAGCAGGAGAGAATGGGCTACCATGTACACAGAGTTTCCTGGTGTCAGAATTTAATAAAAAAAATAAAAGCCTCCAAATAAGAACCCTTTCCTCCTCATTGTTCCTCCGACCCTCCCTCTTCTTTCTCCTTCCTCTGTGTTTCCCTGCTTCCCTCCTGTCCTCCAACTCAACGCCTCCCACCCTCCTCTTCAAAATAGAAGTGTGCACAGTAGACATTACAGCATGTGGAAACCTGTTTTCATTGGTCATGACGTTGATGACTTTAGCACATTCCACCTTTCAAGTTGGCTTGAATCTCATCTGAACAAAGCTCAGTATTGTCCCAGAAAACAACGACAAAACAGTCCTTAAAGTTGCCATGCCTTAGAATTCATCATTGGAGTAAGATGCTCAGAAGCCCTGTGCTCCCCTCGGGGGCTCCCAGGAATCCACTGCACAGGAGATGGGATCAGGAGTGTCACTTCCTTATCTGCAGGTCAGCTCCCCCTGATCTCAGCAGCAGGGCCTGGCCCTGTCACATTGCTAGATATGGGTTTCACAGCCTGTGAAAGCTGAGGTTGGCTCTGCGATTTTCAGGCCTTCCTTGGCAAGAGATCCTCGACGGGGTAAGCCTGATGGCTGGGGTGGAGGGTTGCTATAGCTCAAAGCTGCCTTCTTGGGAGCAGAAGGGGTTTGCTCTAAATTAGAGAAAACTTGCCAGTGGATTATCAGTGGATGCTGGGTCAAACCTAAGGAAGCTCGGTTTGGTTCTGGGAAACAGACCTCCTGATAATCTCTTGTTGCAACAGACACTTGCATGTGTTATAGAAATAGGAAAACAGCCAGACATTGTACTAGAAAGATGCCACTGGGTCAAAAGCTAGTCTTGGCACAGAGGAGGCTCACACTGTAGTAGGAAGCTTTCGTCCCTCTCGTACTACCTCTGCCTTCGTTGCTTTCGGTCTTGCTCGTTTGTTTTAATGGTGACTTTTAACTTACCTTTGGGAGCCATATCTCCTCATTGAACTGATACATGTAGAGTTCTATATGTGCCAAGCCCCGTGCTTTGTGCGATGAATGCAATGATGAGCAACGAATCAGATGGAATGGCAATGTAAATGAAGGAGATGAACTTTGACCCAAGAGTGTTTTCCTGTTATCGCTTGTTGTTGTTGTTGTTATTGTTTGGTTTTAAGTGACACAACTAGTGTGGGGCGTGCTGTGAAGAATCAAGGGCAAAATGAACAAATAATAAATTGGGACTACCTACTTAAGGAAGCCAGGGAACAATTTCCCTTTCTTAAGTCACTTCCTTAAGCGGCAATTGGATACTGGGATTTGCAATCTGCAGGAAGAGCAGGAATCGACAGAAACTAATCAAGTTAATCTGGAAAATATGATGAGGGAGTGACTAAGAGTAAAATAGGGGCCTTGGCATGAACCCCCATGCTAGTCATGTTGGGCTGGAGACGCTCGGTCAGCTTCTTTATGCCTGTGGTGATTTGAATACGCTTGGCCCATGGGAAGTGCTATGATTAGGAGGTGTGACCTTATTGGAGAAAGTATAGCCTGATTAGGGGAAGTGTGTCACTGTGGGGGTGGGCTTTGGAGGTCTTCTCCTATGCTCAGGCTCTACCCAGTGGAGAAGAGATCCTCCTCCTAGCAGCCTGAAAGAGAGAGAGTCTTCTCCTGGCTGCCTTTGGGACAAGATGCAGAACTCTCAGCTCTTTCAGCACCATGCCTGCCTGGATGCTGCCATGCTTCCCATGATGATAATGAACTGGAATCTGTGAGCCAGCCCCAGTTAAATGCTGTCCTTTATAAGAGCTGCCTTGGTCCTGGTGTTTCTTCACAACAATGAAAACCCTAGCTAAGACAATGACGTTTAAGCTTTTCTTTTGGGGGTATCTTCCAAGTACTCAGTGGCTTGGGAGACGTGTTCCTCCACAGTGCCCAAAACTTTGTTCTGTGAACTGGCCTAGAGCAAGGCTTCTGAGTGATGTGTGCCTCCCCCGACCTGCTGGGAGGGGGGCTGAGGAACCATTGGAAGGAAGATGGTAATGGCTTTGAAATATCCTGGAGCCCTTCTCTCAGTGACCTCTGTTTTAGGAATAATGTCTGAGTCCTTCCAGGCTGAAGGTCTTCTCTCAATCTCGGGACTGCTGATATCTGAGGTGAAATAATTCTTTGTTTTGGTTTCTTGTGCCTTGTAGAATATGTAGCCCTGTTTCTCTTCTATATATTCATTGTGACGATCCAAAGTGTCTCTGGGGCTGAAGGGATGGTTTGGCGGATAAAATATTTGCTGCCGAAGCTTGAGGAGCAGAGTTCAGATATCCAGAACCTACCTACATGTGGTAACATGTGACCATAACCTCAGCACACCTCTGGTGAGATGGGAAGCAGAAAGAGAACAATCCTCAGAAGTTTGTGGTTCAGCTAGTCTATCATACATAGTGGCAAACGATGAGAACACTGCCTTGAACAAGGTGAAATGCAAGAGCTGACACCCAGGGTTGTCCTCTGATCTTCATACATGTACCTGCACTCACAACATGCACATACATATGAGCATGCACATATACACTGTATACACACATTGCAAACACACAGGCATGCAATTACACATTGTCTTAGTTAGGGTTTCTATTCCTGCACAAACATCATGACCAAGAAGCAAGTTGGGGAGGAAAGGGTTTATTCAGTTTACACTTCCACATGGCTGTTCATCACCAGAGGAAGTCAGGACTGGAACTCAAGCAGGTCAGGAGGCAGGAGCTGACGCAGAGGCCATGGAGGGATGTTCCTTACTGGCTTGCTTCCCCTGGCTTGCTCAGCCTACTCTCTTATAGAACCCAGGACTTCCAGTCCAGGGATGGCACCACCCACAAGGGGGCCCTAACCCCTTGATCACTAATTGAGAAAATGCCCCACAGCTGGATCTCATGGAGGCACTTCCCCAACTGAAGCTCCCTTCTCTGTGATAACTCCAGCCTGTGTCGAGTTGACGCACAAAACCAGCCAGTACACACATATATTAAAAGGTAGATTCAGACGTTGCCAAATGTTTGTGCAGAGCACAATATCTAATTGAGAATTTGTACCATATGCAACTTCATTTGACCTTTACAATACCTTACAGCCTAATAAGATACAGTATGTAGTCAGAATGACTGTTATCCTATTGGTGTGATAAGACACCAAAAGCATCTTGGAGAGGAAAAGGTTTATTTCACCTCATATGCCCTGATCATAGTCTGTCATGAAGAGAACTCAGGACAGGAATCTAAGGCAGGAACATGGAGGCAGAAATTGAAGCAGAGGCAATGGGAGAAAGCTCCTTCCTAGATGGAGTACTTCTCATGACTTGCTCAGTAGGCTTTCTTACAGCACCCAGGACCACCAGCCCAGGGGTGGCACTGGGCCCTCCCACATCAATCATCAGTCAGGAAAGGGCATCACAGGCTTCTGCACAGGCCAGTCTGGAGCAGGAAACTTTTCAACTGAGGTTCCCTCTTACAAAATGACTCTAGCTTGTGTCAAGTTGGCATAAAACAAGCCAGCACAATTGACCCCTTGTCAACCTGACGTTCAAACACATCACTGTCCAACCATAACTTTTCCTTTCTTGTCTTTAAGATGTCAAATATATATCATGATCACAACATAAAACACATCCCAAACTCTAAAAGTTCCACGGTTTTTACAAGTTCAAAACTTTAAAAATTCAGTCTCTTTAAAATATATAGTCTCAGGCAGTGATGGCACACGACTTTAATCCCAGCACTTGGGAGGCAGAAGCAGGTGGATTTCTCAGTTCGAGGCCAGCCTGGTCTACAGAGTGAGTTCCAGGGCTCACAAAGACAGCCAGGGCTATACAAAGAAAACCTGTCTCAAAACAAAGTAAAATATTTAGTCTCTCTAAAATTACAAAGACTCTCTGAAACTCCAAAAGTTCTCAACTGTGAACTCCTGCAAAATAAAAAAATAAGTTACATACCTTCTTACTCCAAAAGGAAAGAACTAGAGCATAGTCATAATCAGGTCAAAGCAAAATAAAAATTTAACAGTATAACAAATTTGGCATTTGATGTCTGAGACCCACTCACAATCCTTCCTCTCTTCAAAGGCCTGAACAGCTAATTCTACTTCTCCAGTCCACCCTCTGCAGCATGTACAGCTTGTATCCTAGGCTTGGGATGGCCCCATTTCACCCCTGTTGCTTTTCTTGGTGGTCTTTCCATGGTACTG
>JADRCC010521591.1:0-15758 GCA_019843855.1 Hylomyscus alleni
CTTGTAGTTTCACAGGTACTGCTGAGTAAAACAGCTTTGGTGCTAGACAAGTTTTTCACAAGACACTATTTTGTCAGTTCCATGTGTAAATGGACATGCAAGGCTCTAATCATGGCTATGTGAGAACATAAGGCTTTTGTATTTAGGCAATTTCTGTTACTTCCCTCAACTGCGTAAATTCCATTGATTCAGACTTCAATGCAAATCTTGGCCTCATCTTCTATTATCTACATCCCTTGGAGAAAGTTGTTTATTTTTCATGCCATACCATTTCTGAGTCAGATACACCTTCTGCACCCTTTATAGGATCCTCACCACCCCTGAGATCACTATGTGCGAACCGAGCCATCTGAGATGTGTTAAATCATACAGCAAAAGTCTTAGAAAAATAAATAAAAAACAAGTAAGTCATATCTGTTAGATACACTTTATAAATGATCACTGAAATAGCCTTTTCAAAGACTTGTAATGTGTTCTGCTCTATAGAAATGTTCTTCTCTGAAAATATTTTAAATTTGATATTTCCAGACTATATCTCCCATATCTAAGTTTTATATTATATTATCTATGTTTTATAAGTTGCCTTGATCACGGTGTTTCTTCACAGCAATAAAACAGTAATCCAGACAGAGCACTCAAAAAAATGATTTTAAATATGTTCAAGGAAATCAAAGAAAAAATTATGCTTTTTATTCCGAACAAAAGCGGATGAATAAAGTAAGGAAGACTGTGTAAGATATGAAAAAGAATTCAACAAAGAGATGTGAATAGTGGAAAAAATTAAATACTCTACATGAAAAAAGTATAGGTTGAATAAAAATCTCTGTGTGAAGTTTCTACAAGAGACTATACCAAAAAGAGGGAAGAATATCTTTGCTTGAAGACAAGGTGGAGGAACTAGAACAAACAAGGGCAACGATAAAACAGTAATAAGGTACCAGTGTGGATTCCAACATAGACATGGTACTCTGAAAAGACCGAGTCTATGAATAGACATGGAAGAAGGAAAAAACATAGTTCTAAAGGCATAGAAACATTTTAAAAACTTTGTGACAGAAAATGTCCCATTGTCAGGAAATGATAAGCCAGTCCAGCATTTAGGACTTCAGACAGACCATAAAAGAACCTTCCTTGTCATATTATAATTAAAACATTAAATATTCAACAAAGGAAGTATACTGAAAGAACCAAGAAAGAAACTCTAAGTCACATATAAAGGCATCCCTGGCAAAATAACAGAAGATTTTTCTAACCGAAGGTTTAAAAGCAAGAATGCCCAGATTAATATCCAGCACTAAAAGTACTAAAAGATAACAACTGCCAAACCATACCACTGCACCCAGCAAAACCATTATAAACAAAAACTATTCATGGCAAAACTAAGCTAGAGTAATTTATAATCACTAAGCCAGGCTGACAGAAAATACTGCGAAGAATCCTCTAAAATTGAAGAGAAGAACAAATTCATCTGTAGGCCCACAAGAAAGAATAAACCACAGTAAAATAAAAGCTAAGCAACTGAGAAATATGGAGGGGGGTGTTAAACACTACCAAAAAAAGCATGGACAGGAAACAACACAAACCTTTCAATAATAACTCTAAATATTAATGGGTCTTAATTTTCAAACAATGATACAGATGAGGAGATTGGATCAAACAGTAGGAAACATCTACTGCTAGTTCCAAGAAATGAATTGCATCACAAAAGACAGACACTCTCTTTGGGTGAAAAGACTGAAAAACCTGTTGGACAAGCAAATGAACCTTAGGAAAGGGCTGTCACTGTTTTAATGTCTAACAAAAGAGACTTCAAACTGAAACTCGTGAGAAAGGATAAAGCATTCATACTAATGAAGGGTACAACCCATCAAGAGGAGAGTATAATGTTAAACATATATGTCTCAGATACAACCACAACCCCAGTAGCCACCAGGGAAATGTAAATTAAAGTCACTTTGAGATTCCATCTCATCCCAGTGGAAATAGCTCCTATGAAGAAAATAAGTGACAACAAATGCCTTAGATGATGTGGAGACAAATATCTCTTACCCACTGTGCGTAGGAGCAGCTACTATGGAAGTATGTGTGGGAGGTTGTCAAAAAAGCTAAAAATAGAGCTATCATATGAGACATCTATACCACTACTGAGAAATGCCTAAAGGACAGAGACACTGGCAGGCCCATGCCCATCACCCCTCTATTAATAATAGCTTGAAAATGGAATCCACATATATGTCCATCAAATGATGTATGTAATGGAGATGCAGTATGTATGTATATACAATAGAATTTTATTTGTCTGCTAAGAAAAATTAAATAACTAAATTTCCAGGAATAGATGGAACTAGAAAATATTCAACTAAATGAAGTTATCCAGGCACAGTCAGGCAAACACTGAATGTTTTCAATCAAATGTGGATCTTAGCTTTGAATTTTTAGATGTATATTCGTAATTCTTGGTGTCTGTAGAGGTCAGGAAACTCAAAAAGGTCCATGAGAAGTGTTGGAGGTGGGATAAGGGGTGAGGTAATAATAGAATAAATATCATATAAAAGCATGGGAAATACTGGGAGTTAAAAATTTAAGTATGAATGGGGATGGGACAATAGGGGAGAGGAAAGAATGGGGTGGGGTGTACTAAGTAAAACTAAACATGTATGAAAGACTTACGGAAACCTACTACTTTGCTAGCTACTTTTGAAAATTCCTTTGATGTAGTTCAACAACCCTTTATGATAAAAAATCCTAGGGAAACTAGAAACAAAACAAACATACCTTAACAAAATAAAAACTACGTGTGACAAAACTATAGTCAACATTATTCTAAATGCAAAAATAAAAGAATTTCCTATAAAGTCAGGAATGATCATTCTCTCCACTCTTATTCAATTTGAGGTTTAAAGTCCTAGCTATAACACACACACACACACACACACACACACACACACACACACACACACAAAACAAAGTAAATACAAATAGAAGAGACAAAAATAAAAAATTGTATCTGTAGATGATATGATCATGTACTTAAAATCCCCAAAGACTATATAAGATAATATGAAGATAATTACAGGTTAATGCTAAGATATAGCAAAAGTGTCTAGCAAAGTATCATAATACAGAATCAACATAGAAAAATCTGTACCTTCTTTAAATATCAATACTCAATTATTGAGAAACCAATTGTGTGGAGGAGATCCCATCCACATAGCTTAAAGTGGTAAAAACATAACTAAAAATAAATTTAATCAACAAAACTAAAGATATATGTAATGGAGAGTTTAAAATATTAAAGAAAGAATTTAAAGAAGACACAAGAAGATGGATCCATTGTGAAAATGGCCAGTACCAAAAGCCTCCCATTGATTCAAAGCAATCTCCCTCAAAAGTCTGATGGCATCCCTCACAGATACAGGACAATCCCTAAACTCCTATAAGGCTTTAAAAGACTCCCAAAAGTCAAAGCATCCCTAAGCAAAAGAGAACAATGCTGAAGGCATCAGTGTCTGATCTCAAACTATACTACAGAGCCATACTGACAAATGCATCATGCTCTGTTACAAAAACAGACTCAGCGATAAACAAATGCATCTACAACCTTCTAACTTTTGACAAGTAGACCAAAAACATAAGATGGAAAAAAGATAGTCTCTTCAGCAAATGTTTCTGGGAAAACTAAAGTAGAAGAATGGAACTAGATCCCTAACATTCTGTACAAAATTCAACTCCAAATAGATCAAAGACCTTAATGTTAGACTTGAAACTTTTAACCTTTAAGGGAAAAACATAATTGAAACACTTTGAAATACTAACATAGGCTAGAACTTTCTGGAAAGTTCTACAACAGCTCAGGAAATAACTGCAATGATTGAAGGTACTATTAAATGCCAGGTACACTGCAAATGTAAATGTAAATGCTTGTACACTGCAAAGAAACAATAGGCAGAACAGAAAGACAGTCTATAGAGTTGGAGAATCTTTATCAATTCTATGTTGAGCAGGAAATTAATACCTGAGTCTATGAAGGGTTAAAATTAAACATGGAAAGACTCTCACCACAAATCATCCAAAAAAAAACAAAACAAAACAAAACAAAATCAAGGGCTAAAGTGTATCAGAGTTGGTGAAACACTTATCACACAAATGTGAGAATGTGAGCTTAAACCCCCAGTGCCCAAATAAAAGCCAGGTTGGTTAGTGACTCTGTAATTCAGAATACAAAATCTGAATGATTGGAGCGATGGGGGATGACTGGAAGATCCTTGAAACTCTCTGGCCAGCCAGTCTGGCTGGTTGGTGAGCCAAGTTTTAGTAAAAGACCTTGAGTTAAAAAGTAAGGTGGATAGCAACTTAAGAAGCCACCCTATGTCAATTTCTGACCTCCACACATGCACAAACACATATAGGCACTCACCCCTACATGCACAGATGAATGCAAGCATTCATCATAAAACACACTCACCTACACGTGTGTACACATGGCCAATAAATACATGAAAACACTTGATTCCTTAATCACCAGAGAAATGCCAAGGAAAATGTCATTGAAATTCTCTGTCTCCTCAATCAGAATGGGTGTCATGAAGAAAACAGTAAGTGCTAGGAAAAGATACATGAAAATGGAGCTTTGTACACTGCTAATGGGAATCACTGCAGTTGATCACACACTAGAGATCAATATGGAGGGTCTCAAATGCTGAAAATATAAATGCCACTTGATGGAACTACATCATTCCTGAGTGTATAACTGAAGGATTATGAGCAACCATACTACAGAGATACTACACAGCCGTGTCTACTGGCTGTCTAACAGCCAAGCGATGGTACCAGACCAGTGTAGAAGAAATATATGGTACCTATACACAACAAGCTTTTATTCAGCCATAAAGAAAAATCGAATTATACCAATTGCTGGAAATTGGACAGAACTAGAGATTGTGATGTTAAGTAAATAAGTCAAACTCAGATTAATTTTGCATAAGGAAAGACTCAAGGAGGAGCATGCATGAGGGGAGGAGAACAAAGAAAGCAGACACCAAGCACTGCCCAGAGTGGAGAGAATCTACGAAGAATCTAGAGTTAAATGTGTATTCACATGTGCATGTATGTATAATGAAAGAGAGAATGGAGGATCAACATAGGGTAATAATGGGGGTAAAGGGAAATACCACATTTTCTTTCATATACAAAATTTAGATGTCTACTATACGTTTCTATATAACAACATGAAATTAGAGGGGACTATTTGGTATGAAAGAAATCGTTAGAGGAGGGGTGAAGAAGGTCAAGGGTAATAATCAAGACACAAGATGTGAAAAGTGCAATGATATCTATGTAAAAGCAAGGAAAGCCATCATTTTTTTTTTTGCATTCTAGATTTGAAAATTAATAACAGATGACTGTGCTGTTTAGAAGGAAGGTGTTATCTCTAGGCTCCCAACCCCTACAGCTTACCCAGTGCTGTGTCCTCGGCTCTCTGGAAACCGTCCAGGTTGCTATACGTTGCCTACTATTCCTCATTGTACTCCTCTCCCTCCTTTTAGTAGCACACTTCAATTTGTAGAAGGTTAATGTTTAATTAAGAATCTAGTAGCATATGTCTGCGGAGAGCTATTTAAAACACATGGCCTCTCAATTAGCTTAATGACTTCATCCACTCATACCCTGAGATGGTCAACTCACACCTTCCCTTCACTCCGGGTCGTACTTGGTGTCTGTTCTCTAGTTCCTCGGTCTTCTTCTCTCAAGCATGCTTCCTCCTTAACATCCATCCTTTTGTAAGTAGATCAGGCTGGCTCATATCGATCTTATAAAATGGCAGAGGGTAGACAAGGCTAAGGAAATAGGTTCCATTCCCGCTTTCTCAGCTGTACAAAGCAGTCATGGCAAGCCTCAGTACTCACTGCCCTGCAAGCCTTTCATCTCACCACTGCCTGTATGATGAAGCACACACATGCCTAATTTTAGTGGCCATATAGTAGTAGTTCACTGCATTGCCTCTGGTTTTTATAGAGGCTGCAGAAAGCAGTGAGTTTTGTTTTTTCACTGCATTTACAACATGTTTTTATTGAGAAGCAATAAAAAGGGATAAAAGGTATGATTACAATGGTTCTCTAAAAAAGCAAAACAAACAAAAAACCTTATCTCTAAATTCCTCACTCAGTGTTCCAAATCTTGAGTGAGAAGAGTTGGGAGAAAGATGATTTAAAATTACTAGTTAGCTGAAGACGAATGAATAAGAATCAATAATTATCAAATCACTTGCCTTTGTCTTGAATGTTCCTCTGTAATAGCAACTAAAATAGGCTTGAGCCTCCAAATCAAACCAAAAGCGACAGGGAGACGGAGAGCCATGACTGACTTAAAATACTGGCCAAATGTAATTGCTCTCAACACACACACACACACACACACACACACACACACACACACAGTAGAACACAAGTATGTTCTACTGTTTGGATGGAACATTTAATTCCATTAATGTTTAACAGATGTTTCATTAATTAGCAGTCTATAACTGTTAAAGATAAAGTAAATATCATTCTAAAACTTGTTATAGAATGGCATATTCACATAAACATCATCAGTTTAAAGTTAGAAATTGAACTTTCATGTGGTGTGTGTGTATGTGTGTGTCTAGGTGTGTCTAGGTGTGTCTCTACGTGTTTGTGTGCGAGTGTCTGTCCTGTCTATTGCTCCTCTAACCCTTCCTCCATTTCTTCTCTTTCCCTGGAATCAGCTAGCACTTATGCCCATAGTATTCATCTGTGAATTCTTAGCCCCTACAACTCTAATTAGTGTTTCTCCCAGAGAGCACTTCAACACCTTCAGCATCCACAATATTGATGTCTTCCCATTTGTGTCTAGCAACCCAATTTGGTCAATTTTACCGGCATTCGTTGTGAGCCTGTTATTCAGGTTCCGGCCCCAGAGTCTCCACAGTACGTGGGAAGGTAACCGGAGAACTTAAGTGCTTTCTTTCAGGTTGCTACAAGAACATGCAGAGTACTGTGACTCACAAAGTCAGCAAACACTCTTACCTTCCCAGCCGGAGTAGAGTTCCAGGGACAAGTAATGTTCATTCTCCAAAGCCACTGCTCATCCGGGTCCCCCACAGCTGCTCACCTGAGCCGCCTCCTCAGATGCTCGCTGGGAACACCCCCACCTCTCCCACAGCCCTATCCACCTGCCACAAGTTCCATTCCTAAACTGTCTGAAAGTCATAGACCAGGAAGCGGTATAGCATTTGACTAATCCTGCATGTTATTTTCATACTCCACACCCATTCGTTCTAAGGAAAAACTTGTTTTCCTGAGCCAAAGAGACAGTGAAAAAGAGGGGACCCAAACAGCACTACTCCCTCAGAAATGAATCTAATTGAATGAGGTTCTTGGCATCCATGTGCCCTGAAGATCCCCTGAGCTCTACTTCCTGCTGCACCCAAGGCTAGGGAAGGGGACTAGGAAGATGAGCGATTCACTCTGCTCCCCAGGAGCCTACAGTTTGTGGCATCAGGAATGCAGATCGGCTGTGAGATCTCACTGAGGAATGTTGAGGCCCAGATCCAGATAGGATGAATTCATCCAAGGGAGGGAGGACTTTCTGGAGGATAATGCCCTCACTGATTCTCAGGGCATCGGACTTTTATGAAGAATGGGGCTGAGAGAGTTAAACTTGGCTTGGACTGCCTGGAGGACACTGAAGGCAGAGAGCACTATGGCAGCAGAATAGGACAGTGCCTTTGGCGAAATACCAAGGAGTCTTTGTGGTGAGAACAGAGCATGCGAAAGTAAAATGGATTGGAGGACCAAAGAAGCAGGGAACCTGTCTAGTGGGTTGACTTATGACTTATGACTCAGAAATCCCACGTACGAATTAGGGTAGGATAATGGCCCTACATCTTATCTTAGATTAATGTTTTAATGTATGTGTGGGTAGGTATGTGTCTGTGTATCTGTATGCCATTTGTATGCAGTTGCCCATGGGAATCAGAGAGGATGTGAGATCTTCTGGAGCTGGAGTTACAGGCAATGGGGGGGGGGGGGGGGGGTGTCACTCAATGCGGGTGTTGGAAGCTGAGCCTGGGTGCCTATGAAGAGTAGTAAGCTCTTTAAATCACTGAGCCCTGTCTCCGGACCCATGTTACATGTAGTTCTGAAAGTAAAGCTTCTAAGGGAGTAGTTAAGTGTGCTCCTGTTATTCTTTGGGCTCAGATGGATGGGGGGTCTGGTTGATCAAAAAGCCTAGCTGGGGTGACATGACAGATTAGCAAGTGCCAAAATATTAGAATAATTAGTGTCTATTAATTTAACGGGCTAAAACTTGTTCTTAAAATATCTGAGTTTTTTTTTGTTTTTTTTTTTTTTACCAGTTAAGAAGAGTCCTCAGAGGCACTTGTTTGGCCTGTCATCAGCAGGAGCACCATCCAGTGAAAGGCCAAGGCATTTATGTGGGTGCTGGGGAGGACTCAGACTTCGGGTACTCCTACTGAAAATTTCCCATTGGAGGTCTGGGAATGACTCTGTGGTTAAGGCTCACACTCTCCCAGAGGACTAAGTCCAATTTCCAGCACCCACAGGGCAGCACTCAGCCATCTAAGTCCATCATTACAGTTCCAGGGTATCTAGAACCCTTTTGTGGGCACTAGGCATACCTATAGCACTTACATAAATGTACACAGAATCTAATAAATAAAGCTTTTTAAAAAATCCATATGCATTTGGAGTACTTTCACACGTTCGTGTGTGGGGAGGTCTCCTGACAGATTGGATCTGTCCAGTGCGATAACTGCTGCACTGCTCCAGTGTTAACACAAACAAGTAATCCGAATTCGCCCCATTGCTCCACATGACCTAGCAAACATATGGTCTTGTGGTTGAAACTTGGCAAGTTAATTGTCATAAGAACCCTGAAAGGAAGGTGGAATGAATTAGTAATTTTATCCCTAGGTCAGACCTCTCTGCCCTTGATATTTCCCTGTTCTCACAGATGGGCAAATGCTTGAAAATCAAGTACATGCTTCTGTTTACATTTCTCCCCCTCACCCCCGCCCCCGCCCCCTGTGTGATCACAGTGATCACAGTAATGCGCGCCCTTTGTGTTGGCTTTGCAGCCTCGGGTAGCACTTCCTCTTTGTTTTATTTTTGTTTGTAAGGCCTTTCTTGTATACCTAAGTCAGGAAAGCTCTTTTGTTTTCTTTCCTCACTTGGGTTCAACATGTGAGGACCTAATACAGATCGAAAAAGGCAGCATACCCATCCAAAGGCTCCTGACAGCACTCACAGCTACTTCCGTTTCCAAGCCTGGGTGCCCTCTGACAAGGTTACAGAACCTCCAGAATAATTCCTTACAGAATTGTCTGTGGTCAGTTTACCATACATTGAGGTAGCCCCTTCTCATATTCTCTGTGTGTCCATCTTCTCAGCTCCTGCCAGTGGTCAAGTCATGATCTTTAAAATTAAAGTCATTTCATAATCTTAAATCATCTTTTTGAGAAATGGTCTCACTATGGATGCTTGACTGGACTGGAGTGAACTCACAGAGTGCTTGTTCCCCTCTACCTTGAACTCTTCCTTTCTTTTCTTTTTTTTCGAGACAAGGTTTCTCTGTGTAGCCCTGGCTGTCCTGGAACTCACTCTGTAGACCAGGCTGGCCTCGAACTGAGAAATCCGCCTGCCTCTGCCTCCCAAGTGCTGTGATAAAAGGCGTGTGCACCACCGCCCGACGAACTCTTCCTTTCTTGATCTGAAAAGAAAACCTGTGTTTTGTAGTCTTGTCTCCTTTCTCTGTTTAGACTCACTTGTTTTTCCTGCTAACAAACTAAAGTTTCAATTCTCTTTTAAATAGTCTATTTGTTTGTCTGGCAATATTTTTATTTGAATTGTCCCTATCAAGATTATAAACCTCTGCTGAGGATGGTGTAAGATCCGAGTAAACAGGGACATCTCAGAAAAACACCGGGAGGCCAGGAATTTCCTTAATAAGATGAGCTCAGGAACTTTAGGAAGGTAGTGGAACTCTCCAGAAGGGAAAGGCTAATTAACATTCCTCAGATCACAGGGAGAGAAACTACCTGTGGTTGGGGGCAGGGTGGACCTTTGCCTATCTTCAGACAGGGGGAAGTCCTTGCCACCTCTTTCCCTAAAGACCAATCAGTTTAAAAAGTCACACTGTTCCTCCAATCACATTGTGTCTAATGGCTGCTGCCCTGAAAATTGTATAACAGCTCACTGAACAAGTTGTGCGGGGTCACCTCCTTCCCTGAGGGTCAGGGACAGCCTCAGTGCACTGAAATAAAAATCCTCATGTTCTTTGCATCAATCAGGCTCCATGTGATTCACTCAGGGGGTCTCTGGTAAGCTAAGGCTTGACAGGGTCTTACAATGGCAGTATATGCCTTTAGTCCTAGCACTTGGGAAACAGAGGCAAGCACTCTGTGAGTTCAAGGCTAGCCTGGTCTACATATCAAGCTCTAGTCCAGTCAAGTATATGTAGTGAGACCATGTCTCAAAAAGATGACTTAAGATTATGAAATGATATCATGTCCAATGTCTGTAAGTTTCCAGCTACTTAGCAGAAAAGTGGGACTATTTGGTAATACAGGTGTAGAGGCAACGAGTCCAAAGAACACGGGCAAGGTACAGAAGTAGTCGTTCCATTTCGGACCATAAAAATTAAGCTCAACTCTTAACTGTTCCTGATGATTTCTTGTTGAACCAGAATCAATTGAGGAGGACATGTTGACTATTCAGAATCAGGGATCACAGAGGTCAGGAAGAACCTCCTCGGATGAAACCTAGACCACACAGAAAGCTTAAAAATCTGAAGACCGATCAGGAGAAGCCAAGCACTTATCTAGTAACAAGAGGCAGGTCGTCACATCTAAGGATCCAGATGAGTCCTGAGCAATGGGGAATCCATCTTGGTAGTAAAGGTGAAATTTAATGTTGCAGGAACCAGTAGATGTTCAAACAAAGAGGAAATTTTGGCTTTTTGTTTTAAGAATCATATCTGATGTGGGCAGACTTGTATAGGTCAAAATGTTAACCAACCATGTCAATTCACGTATAACCATTCAAGACAAAAAGGAAATAAGGGAAAGCAAACACAGATGGGGCAGTGGAAAACAATGGAAAGGAGGACAACAAAGACTAACAAAGATTAATTTAATAAAACCAAGGCTTCTCAGGGTAACACGTCTAGCCTCAACTGTCTCTGACACCAGATATACACATTATACCTTCCAGATATACTGAATTAATAGAATTTCCCCAGATTGTCTCTTTTGTCTAACCTCATGAATTTGTATGTACTCCTTCACCTGTCCTTCTGTTTGAGAGGTTCCAGGTTAGTCCATGTGTTTGAAAGGTTTCTGATACTATAACAAAACACCCAAGGTGGATAATTTATTTTTTTACAGACCAAAAGTCCAAGTAATGTGGTTGGTATTGTGTGGGATGAGGTCTTTCCTGGATAGATCACCTTATAGGTCACAGGTTGGTAGCCTGGGAGAGATAACTATAGATAGGAAGTCAAAGAGCATAGAAAATGGTAGGGCTTATTGTTTTCTAGCAAGTTTTTGTTGAGAACCAACTCAGAGCTCCAGAAGAGCTACCTCAATCTCTTTCAGTGTCAGTGTTCTCAATTACCTAAAGAACTTCTGCTAGGTTATACCTCTTAAAGGTTCCACAGCCCCTTAACATGATCACAAGGTTACCAAGGTCTCAACCTTGCAGTGCTGAGCTTCCAATGTCTTTTATAGATCTCCCCTTGATGTTATGCTCACCTATTTTACGTCTTTCATGGCATTCTGATTTAAAGTACATAGCAATCATACTGCATAGATGACAGGCAAGAACCAAAGTCATGGAGGAACATCAGAACTCAGAATGAGAACCATATTCAAAGCCACATAATTGAATCTAGAGTTTAACATCTTAGCTTCTCTTCTATGTCCCTCTCAGGGCAGTGCTAATGCCCTTATCTCATATCACTACTGTGCCTTGCGTACGTTCCATAATATTGTTTATTACATCTATAGGAAGTGGAGGAATCCTTGAATGAACATGTTAGTACCAGATGAAGCCCAGAATGAATGTGTACTGTTAGACATGGGCATGCCTGTGGCAAGATCAATGCCTCAGACCCATGGGAATTTGGCAAAACCTTCCCCCTAGGGTAGAGACCAAAGTCTTCCTGTGATCCTTCTATAAATATTGACAGTATGTACAAGAATAAGATTTTATGAATAACTAGCAACTGCTCTTACAAAGACTAGCTAACCCCTCCTCCTGTGCCATATATAGCTGCCACGGTCAAAGACAACGCACCACTCGAGGAATCCTTCCAGCATAGCTTTAATGTGTACAGCTCTTTTAGATGGCAGAGAAGACCCAGAGGCCCGAAGAAGCCCTGCTTATATAGGACTCCAGGCGGCTGGGATTGGTGCACCAAAAGTACTGCATTTGCATAGGTGCAGATGATTGGCTAGGGGCAAGCTTCAGTGATTGGTTAGGGCCAAGCTTCATTTGCATTAGCTTGGGAAGGCCCGGGAAGTCAGCGCCATCTAGTGGCGAGAGGCTGTGTTCGCTCATCAGCGCCATCTAGTGGCGAGAGGCTGTTTCGCTCATCAGCGCCATTTTAATGATGGGCAGCTTCCCACATATAGCAAATCAAATGAGGTTCTAGGTTGTTGCACAGTAGGTACTACTCTATTAGAGTGGGTACAGCTTACCTGATCTCAGATTTTTTGTTTTCGTATTTGTAAGTCTCTCTTTTCTTCATTTTCTCACTGCTTCTAACAAGGTTTACAGGATCAAGTGCCATTGGGCACAACACACTAGTCAATAGTAAATACTTGCTTCTGTGGTTCTCTTATTGGCTAAAATTAAATATTCTGAACATAAAAGCAAACGGTTTTTCTTCATTTGTAAACATTATTATTAACTGCAGGAAATGCCCCCTTGTTTGTCAGATCTCGATTAGTAACATGACTATTGTCTTAAAATTCAAGCCAAAAGTTTTGCATTATCTGTGGCTTATCTTTATTCTCATGAAAATCAAGTCTTATTATCTTGTCCTTCTGAAGTCCACTCAGATGTTTTTTCTATCTATGTGTATTGCCACTACCTTTTCAATCTGAATATTGCTCAGTTATACCCTTTGCTGGTCCTCATTCTTTCTGGGTTCCTCCTATTCTAATCCATTCCAATAACTAATAGTGATCTGACCTCACATCCATTTTTAAGTACCCTGAAGGGCTATTTCTCCCATACATCACAACCATGAGGATCCTGATTCCTCTTTAGAAGGTGAACTTGCTCTCACTTATTTTCTTGTATAGTCCCTATACATCATTTAAGAACCAAGTCATTCATCTATGTTTTACAAAATGGAAAGATACTTAGTTGGACTCCAGTGCTACACACTCACCCTTAATTTGATTATAAGCACTATTTTTCACAACTGATCTTTTATAAACTTACATAAAAGTGCCTGAGAAATACACCTATAGTCAGATTTCTTAATCATGGTCAATGGAGAATTTTACAGGCCAGAGAATCAAGAATTGGTGAGAATATTTTACTTTGTTCAAAATTATACCTATCATCAAGGATCTGTGGTATTATGCATGTGAATAGTACCCTGGAAACCCCTTTCCCTTGTTTTTTAACTCAAAGAGACACTGTGTTGAGAAGTCTCAGCAAGGCTCAAAGACTGAAAGTCACATTCCTGCAAGAGGCCTACTGCCATAGACCTGTTTACTTTCTCTTTGGTGGTGGACTAGAGGGCAGACACAGTGACTTCAACCATTTCTCTGTGTTTCTGGTTAGTTCTTAGAGTCCCTTGGAGTGTCTAAATCAATCCTTTGCTGGTTTTCGCAGGTGCAAATGTGTTCTAATCTGCCAACCATATGCTACTCTATTTTACAGGAGCCTTCCTTGAACAGAGGTCTTTAATTCTGATTTTGTCAAAATCAGGTTTTACGGTCTGGCTTGTGCCCTGGGTTTTTACACACACACAAAATTTCCTCACCCCAGTGATTTTAAAAAACTTTCTATTCTACCTAGTATTTCATGGCTTTATCTGTATACCTAGTTCTTGCATACCTCTGGGGTTGTTCTTAAATGGCATGAAATCCAGACCCATGCTTGCCTTTTGTGTGTACTGAAAGCCAGCATTCCGAATATCATCCTCATATGAATTGGCACTGCATGTCCTTCCTTCATTTCTGTGTACGATGCCATTTCTCTAAAACACCAGACCTTTGCTGCTGTTAGGTGTGTTTTATTTGTTCACGGCTCTGAACCACCACCTCACAGTTTTGGGTTACTGAAGTCTGAAGGTAAATCTTCTTAAGCAGGATAGCAAACTCTTTTCTTTGTCCTCAGATTTGCAGAGTTGGTTGCTTTTCTGTTGCTGTGATAAAATCCCATGGTTACAACAACTTGTAGAAGGAAGGACTTATTTGGATTACAGTAGCAGAGAAGTGTGAGTTTATCATGAAATGGCATCATGGCAGCAGAGAGCAGGCATGGCAGGGGAAACAGCTAAGATCTCACATCGTGAAGTACAAGCAAGCAAGAGTCAGAAACCGGGTGAACTTGGAATGGTGCAAGGCTTTGAAACCTGGAAGTCCACCCGTACTGATGCATTTCCTCCGGTGAAACCAAACCTCCTGAACCCACCCAAATAGCACCACCATCTGGGGACCAATTATTCAAATACCAGAGCCTAGGGGAACATTCTCATTCAAAACACCATGTTGGCCTTAAATGTTATTGTGGGTTCAGTGTTTAGGGTGACTTTGCTGAGAGCTATAACTGAAATTTACCACCCATGCTGGCTTTTATTTAATGTTGCATTGAACTTATAGAATAATTTTAATAAATATTTAATTTTTAATTGATGAGCACGTCCTTCTCATCAATAATTGCAGTATACATACATCCTCATTTTCTCTAATTTATGATGTGCTCTAGTACAGTTAGTAGTCCCCCTGGTAAATATTGTGTGCTGCTAATCTTAACTGTGAGAGGGAAGAGGGTGAGAGTCTTCCCAGAGGAGGTTGAGGAACAAAGATGTTTGTGGAAACTCCCTTCCATGGGAAGCCCCTCATTTTCGCTTGGGGTTTCTTGATTATCCAGGAGAGTCGTGTGTTTTATATAAGTTGGTAAAGCCTGTCTTTGTCTTTCTTTACCATCAGGAGCATTTCTAGGATGCGGAAGAGGACATGTCAGTCAGAGTTCACTGTTTTGGCTCATAGCTTTTAGAGCTCCGGCCCATGATCAACTGCATCAGCATCTTGAAGGGTGGCTGCCAAGTGTTAACTGGAGGAAAACACGTGGCAGAACAGAACCTCTTACCTCATGGAAAAGACTGGAAGAAGAGAACAAAGGCTATGGTTCCATGGTTTCCTGTAAGCACATGACTGACGAACACTCTGGTCATACATCTGTGATTTCAGTACCCCCTGAGAACATCTCCATGAAGTCTGAGCTGCATAAGCACTGGCCTTGGGGAGACACTTCAGATCTCAACTATAGGAAGAATCAAAGGCCATGTTGGTTCTTAAAAACCATACGTTGTTTTTAAATGTTTTAAATGTAACTATAAATGAGGCACGACAGCCCACATTTGTAACCCCAACACTTGGGAGGTTGAGATAGATTACACTATGAGTACAAAGCCACCTAGACCACATAGTGAGTTCCGGGGCTAGGGCTATGTAGTGAGATCCTAGCTCAACAAAG
>JADRCC010521627.1:0-15107 GCA_019843855.1 Hylomyscus alleni
ATTTAATTTTATCACTTTTCTCCATGACATGAAGATAGAAACACTGGATATGGTGGCATGCATTTACAATCCTAGCTCTTGGGAATCTGATGCAGGAGGATTGAAGGTTAAAGGCCAGCCTGGGTTATCTAACAAACCTTATTTCTACAAACAAACAATAAACAATAGAACTTGTTCATCACATGACTCAAAAATGGAATTGAAACCCCAACCAGCAGTGAAATTTGATACCTGAAACTTTCCAGGTAGGAAGTCTTAGTGTTAGAATAAAGATTCCAATTAGATTTGTGAGCAGCAGAGTTTGGACCTCTGTGAGCCTTGGCTGACGTCTTTGGCCCAGGGCAGTCTCAGGTCAAGTGTACCTGGAAAGTCCGGCTGGTGCCAGTATTGATTCCAGAAAACCAAGCTCACTTAAGGTTAAAAAGCTAGGACATGGATCTAGCAAAAAAAAAAAAAAAAAATGTGTGAGGTCATTCTGGACACATAGTCTGTAACATACGGAGGCCACTGAGGTGTAGATGTGACACCTGAGTCGGAGCTGGATGACAGGAATAGGATGACAGTGGGCTTCATGGCTCCTGCTCTCAGTTAATAGGCTGCATATGTGTGAGGAGAGGAGGAGGGGTCACTGTCATAATTTCCTTTGTGCCCTCATTTAAAATTGATTTGAAATGCTATTAGTTGTTGAGTCTGGGGAGGAAAGAGGGCGTGAAGGTTAATTAAAAGAACACACAGCAAGGTGGCTCTATCTCAGGACACTTGACCAGGATGAGACTTGAGCCCCTTCTGGGTCACACTCCTCCTTACTGATGGAAGCTTATCAGTTTCCGACTCTTTTCTGTGGATGTTGGCAAAACATCTATACATCCATCCCTGAGCCCCACAGGGGAATCTGAAGCCTATTTGAGATATATAAATTTCTATTTTTCTTATTTCCATCTTTTGGAAAAATATGACTAAGACATGAAGACAAGAATAAAGTGTTCTGGTTATATTTAATTTGATCCCCCTTTTGAGTATGAAAACCCATTTTTAAAAAATTTTTGGTGCTTGCATAAAATTAATATATATTTCACACAGAAATCCACAATAAATCCAATACATATGTACATAAGGAAATAAAGAAACCAAATTTTTATGTGTTACATGCTGTGTTCTTAATGGCATTTTATATTTTGAATTGATTCTGAAATACCTGAAACTTTTTTCTCTCTTCCCTCTACACCTCCCAGTTCCTCCCCACCTGCTCTCGTATGTGGATCCACCCCCTTTCTGTCTCTCTTTAGAAAACCAACAGGGTTCTAAGATACAATAATAAAATGAAGCAAATTATAACGAAGTATAAGATAAAACAAAAACTAACACATCAAAATAGGACAAAACAGACAAACAGAAGGAAAGGAGCTCAAGAGGAGGTCCAAGAGACAGAGACTCACTCATTTCCACACTGAGGAATCCCATCAAAACTTTAACTAAGTGATAATATATACACAAAGGGTCTGTTAGATAAAAAAAGAGAAGAAAAACAAATAAAATAAATAAAAATAAGATAAAATTAAAGAAGATTAAAAAGAAAGAAGGAAAATGAAAGAAAAGGAAAGAAAAGAAAAGAAAAGAAAAGAAAAGAAAAGAAAAGCTCTGACACGACATTATGAGACAAGGAACTCCCAAAGATGTCCTTGAGTTTGTTTTTATCTGTTGGCTGGGCATGCAGCCTACCCTTATGAGTAGTTGCTTCCCCAGTGAAACTCCCTTGGAGGAAACTTAATTTTCATTTGCAGGTGGTATCAATTGGAGCTATCTTCTGGGTTAGGGATGGCAGCATGTGTTCACTTCTTTTCATTTCTTGGACCCCATCTGGTGCAGCCCCGTGCATGCTCCTCATTCTCTGTGAGTTCATATGTGTGTGTGGATTCTGTTGACTTAGAGGGTCTTGTTCTCCCGGTGTCCCCCATCCCCTCTAACGCTTACACTCTTTCTGCTTCCTCTTCCACCGGGTTCCCTGAGCCTGGAGGGGAGGGCTTTGATGGAGGTACCCCATTTAGGGCTGAGTGTTCCAAAGTCTCTCAGTCTCTGTCTTTGTTTCCATCTGCAGCAAGAGGAAACAACTCTGATGATGACTGAACAAGGCACTGTATCAATATGGCAGGATGTCATTATAAGTCACATTTTAAAAACTTTTTTCCACCATGCACCCGACCACACTCATTTCCCAGTCCCCCCAGGTCTTCCTCCCTTAGTGACCTCCCCATGCAGAACAACAAGAAAAAAAAAATCCAAGTCCAATTTGTGTTGTCCATATACTGGAGCATGGTCAAACTTCTGGTGGTCAGCCCCTTAACAAAACTGAGTCCTTCCTCCCCAAACCTCCTCCAGAAGTCATCAATTGTGGAGAGCTCAAGTCAGCAACCTTATAACAATTTTAGAGTTCTCTTCTTCGATGGCTTTCTGTTGAGGCTGTTACTTTTTTGAGGGGCAGGGTAGGGTGAGGGAGTGGGCGTTGTCACAGAGGCCTTCTGTGTCTCTCATTCTCAACTGTGAGTTTGAAGTCATCAATACTGCTGCAAAAGTGAACCATGAATGGCCACATGGTTTCCAGTATTAGCACGTGTCGAGGACCTCAGCATGGTCTATCCCAGCAGTACAGACCACACATATCAACATAGCCGTGGTGGTATGTTAAAGGCTAGGCTCACAACCAAAAATAGGAACCATTTTATTGCCTCTCCCCTCTTTTAAAGAACAGTAGTATTTTGTTTTTACCTCTTGATCCCTAGGCTATCTATATCAGGTGCCTGGTCATGAAAACAGTGTCATAGAGCAGATCTTAGGTGGAATCATATTGATTGGTTACTCCCACAAACTTTGTGCCATCATTGTGCAAGCATATCTCACTGTCAGGAACCACTGTAGTCAAAGGGTCCAAGGCTGTGTTGGTGCTTATGTTTCTCTCTTGATAGCATGTGGAGCATCTTCAGGTACCAAAGACAGACACGGGGGAAGGCTCTACGTAGGCACCAGCTCATGCTCAGTGAGTTGTACAGGTGTTGCCTTCAGCAATGGGACCTTGCTGTCAGTTTGTGGAGAGCAACCTATAGATGTGGCAACAGACTATGTTGTTTGGGGATTCCCATGGGACTCCTTTGGCCTAAAACTCAATTAGATGTAAACCCAATCCTTGAACTAGAAGCTTCATTTGGTGATAAGTGATGCTCAATTGGAACTCTGTCTCCCCTGTTACTTGCTGATTTCATTTAGATACCTTTCATATATGTATATATTCTAGGAAGTTGCTACTGTATTAGGTTTCCATACTACCTGTCAAATGGCCCTTAATTTTACCTGTCTCTGCCCAAGTCCTCCCACCCCCTTATCTTATTTCTCCCTCTCCACTTGATTCTCCTTTTTAGTACCTCCCCATTCATCCAAAGCCATTTACTCAATTTCCTTTTCTTTGGGAGATCTATCTGTCTCCCTGACCCCTCTCCAGTCCCTTATTCTATACCTAACCTCTGTAGTTATATGGATTGTAGGTAGTGTGGTTATCATTGAGTTAACAGCTAATATCTGTGTATAAGCAAATACATACCATATTGGTCTTTTTGGGTCAAAGATCTGTACTCAGTATGATTTTTGTTTTTAGTTCCTGCAATTTTTAGTTTTTTTCACAGCTGAGTAATACTTCATTGTGTGCAATGAGTTGCAGTGATATCTGTAATGGTTGAACAAATATCTCTGGGGTAGGATGAAGCATCCTTTGGGTATATGCCAAGAATAGTATAGCTGGATCTTGAGGTAGATCAATGTCCATCTTCCTGAGAAACCCTCACATTTATTTCCATAGTGGCTGAAAAAGTTTGCACTTCCATCAGAAATAGATTAATGTTTCCCTTGCTCTAGACGCTGGCCAACATTTGCTGTCACATGTTTTATTGATCTTAGCCATTCTGACAGATGTAAGATGGACTCTCAAAGTCATTTTGATTTGTATTTCCCTGATGTCTAAGGATGCTGAATATTTAAGTTTTTCTCAGCCATTTGAGCTCCTTCTTTTGAGAATTCTGTGTTTAGATTGGTACTCCATTTTAAAAGTAGTATATTATTTAATTTCTTGATATTTAGTTTCTTGAGTTCTTTATATATCTTGGATATTAGCCCTCTGTCAGATGTGTAGCTGGTAAAAATTTTTCCAGTTCTGGCTGCTTTGTCAAAATGATGGTGTCCTTTGTCATGAAGAAGCATCTCAGTTTTATGAGGTCTTATTTGTTAATGGTTGATCTTAGTGCCTCTGCTAAATGTGCTGTGTTTGGAAAGTTTTTGCCTATGCCAATGAGTTCAAGACTATTCCCCATTTTCTCTTCTATCAGGTTCAGTGTATCTGGTTTTACATTGAGGTCTTTGATTCATCAGAGCCATGTTTCATGCAGGGTGGTAAGTATGGGTCTATTTGGACATTTCTATATTGAACCATTAAATTTGACTGGCACCATTTGTTGAAGATGCTGTCTTTTTTCTGCTGTGCATTTCTGGCTTCTCTATTAAAAATCAGGTATCTAGGTGTGTGAATTCATGTCTGGATCTTCAATATGATTCCATTGACCAAGGTGTCTGTTTAAACATTTTAAAGTCTGGCAAAATGTTTTGACTCTGCCACAGTGTTTGATAGGTGATTGGACTAGGCCATGTACAACACTGTCTGCAGATTTTATATTTTCAAGAGAATCAGAGCACTGTCAAGGTCCTGCAACCACGGTGGTCTCTTTCCCTTTGAATTCTGAAGGACAAGGTAGCTG
Organism: Hylomyscus alleni; assembly: GCA_019843855.1. NCBI lineage: Eukaryota > Metazoa > Chordata > Mammalia > Rodentia > Muridae > Hylomyscus > Hylomyscus alleni. The sequence goes on from JADRCC010521627.1 coordinate 4,794, forward strand.
CCAACAGATATAATTTCTCCTGGAGCAGAGATGGGCTTACTCCATGGGGTCACTTTGCAGTAAGTCAGAGAGCTGAAGCACATGAATTAAATAGTTAAGCAGTGCTTGTGAGCTGCGCTATCAGAGGAAATAACCGCTATTAGGTGAAAGCTGAACGGTGTAGAGGGGCAAAAAAAATTCCTCATTTTCATCAGCTAATAATCAAAACAGTTTGACATTGGCCAGACAGAGCCAAAAAATATGGAAGCAATTATTGAATTAAATGAAAATATCACAAAATTATATGTTATTATTTTGCTTTTTAAAGGTAAAAAACATTTCATGAAGATTCTATTACATATTGATTGAATGAAAGAAAATGTTAGGAGTGGCTTTAAAGGTAAAATAAGAAGCATGCTATCTTAAAGCATCAGTGAAAAATATACAGTGAATCCTTACTCCATACCCAGGGCCTTGCTTTAAACTGTGGGCTGATGTATGCATCATCAGTTTGGAACAACTAGTTCTTTGATGGAGTGAAAATAGCTTCACTGACAAGAAAGAGAAGCCTTAAAACTCTAGTTAGGAGTTTGATCATATATATATATATATATATATATATATATTCTTTAAAAATGACCATGGTAGTTATAAATCTTGTACTCTGTTTTTACTTTTATGGGACCATTACACACCTTAACTGCATTAACACTACAATAACAAAATAGTGTTTCCTGTCATTTCAAGAAATCTGAAAAGGTGATGAAAGACATTTCCTACCTATGATGTCAGAGGTTATTTGAACTGCCATTAAGTTGATAATGACACTCTTTCTGGTCACTTACAGGCGATGAGGTATTCTTGATCAGACCATGTGACACAGAATGGCCCCTATCCTATGACAAGTGCCTTTTGAACACTCAGTTTCCATTACTCTAATGACATTAGCAGGGCTCCTAAATTATATTTGACATCTGTGATATCAAAACAGTATTATAAAATTTGATTTTTTTCTATTTTTATACTAAGTATAACTTACTTGTTTTTTGAATTACAAGAAACTCCTTGTTTTCCAAGTTGAGATAAATACAGATTGTCTATTGTGGATCTCAGATTCTATGGTGTTAATTGTAGCTTCATTTATTTTCCTTAAAGACTAGAGGCATGTCTAAGTCATATTCATGAGACATGATGAAACAAATGGAAACTTTAGTCCTTGTCTTTTGGCTTGAGATATAAATTAAGGAATATATAATGATCCAGGCATCTCTCACATCAATCTTGGTATTTCTAGTACCTGGTGTACTGGTTAGATGTAAATTGGCAATTTGATACAGCCTGGAGTGGAGTGAGAAGAGAAACCTTAATTGTGGACTTGTCTTGATCAGAATGGCCCAGGGTCAAGTTTTTGGGTGTGTTGTTTTGATTGAAGGCTGATGTAGTATGACAAAGACCACTGTGGGTGGCACGTTTTCCTAGGCAGGTGGGTCTGTGCTGTATGACAAAGCACAGTCACAGAACAACCCAATAAGCCACATCCCTCTATTGTTTCTGCTTCAAGTTCCCGTCCTGACTTACATGATGGATTGTGATTTGAAAGTGTAAGTTGAAATACAATCTTTGGTTCTTTAAGTTGCCTTTGATCTAAGTGTTTTATCCTCACAACAGAAGCAAACTAGAATACTCACATCTTTTGTTTTTCTATGTTCTCCAGACGTTCTGTAAAGAAAGAAAAATTATAACTATATGACAGGAAAAGACCTTACAGCATCAGTTTAGAAGCTGAGAAGAACACTGACCATAGAATAAGAAAAAGTCCTCTGCCAACCACTAGGCACGTGACTGAGGCTAAACTAGACAATTTAGCCTCCTCTGAGATGATATAGAACAGAGATGCTCAGTTAACCACAAACTCATGCAAAATTAAAATTTTTAGGTTAAAGTTGCATGCAAGCAAAAATGACTGATATAAATATAAAAATTGGAGTATTTGTTTACAGAAAAGATATATTATCCAGATTTTTTTTTTGCTATTGCTTTAAAATCTATTACTGAAAATGTCTTCTAAGGAAAGTTTAGTTTAACGAACTCACTTCAGCCAGGTCTTTAAGGATTCCGTGTTTGACTTCTTTTAGTTGAATGTTAACATGTTTATCATGAATTCCTGAATTCTTTTCTTAGTTTTGCAAAAGCTAGTTGCAGTTTGTCAAGATTATCAGCACATTTTCTATTTTTATTTTTGTTTCAATTTTGCCATTATATATATTTTTAAACTCTTATTTTGATGTTCACATGAGAGCATTTGGGCACCAATCACATTAGCCACTGTTAATTCAACATGGCACCTTGTAGATGTAACATTAGCACTAACACATTTTTCATATTCTTGTTGGAATTTGCACTAAGCTCTGAAAGCTATCAGGGAGGAACTTTGACTGTACTTATTGTCAATAAGAATTCTATTTCAGAAGTGCCTGCAAAAACACAACTCCTTTTCTATCAGGAAATATCTGAGTGACAAAAATTCACTTATGTTTGCAGTACTTTCTTGTTTTCTTTTTTGATTGTGGAGGGTTGGGAAATTCAAGAAGTTACAGGACTTAGAAAATGTGATCATTAATTTTATTCTAGAGCTGCCTTGCTTATTGTTATTTTGTCTTGATATTTTGATCAAGGATGTGAACTGGTTTCCTCTTGTCTAGATTGGTTTGAAAGAGCAGAGTCTAGTGGTGTCTAGCATGCCATTTACCCACCCCTAGTTCCAGATGTTCGGAGTCAGCATTCTTTTTCCCCAGATGAGCTGGATCATTGTAACAGCTGGCTCTGTATCACTCTTTATCAGGAAATGCATTCTTAAAACTGCCATTTACAATCTGGAGGAATCACACTTTCCATTTAGTGACAACTTTATTTTCAAATAGTGACAATTTTAGTTTCAAAATCAAAGTCTAATTCATGCTAAGAGTGATAATTGGAGGGAAAAATGATATGTAATGGGTAACTGAGGATTTCTTCTCAATAATGAGAAATGAGAAACAACAACAAAAAGGTCCTATGTCTGAAAATCTATCTCCAGATTTTGATAGAAATATAAGAACAAAGATCTTAGCTCTGAACTGGAGCAGTTGTGAAGCTGTGCATCAAATTGAATAGGGAGGAATATAGTAATTAAGTCTTTTATCATATCAATCTTGGTAATTATACTGGCTGGTTTTGTGTGTCAACTTGACACAGGCTGGAGTTATCACAGAGAAGGGAGCTTCAGTTGGGGAAGTGCCTCCATGAGATCCAGTTGTGGGGCATTTTCTCAATTAGCGATCAAGTGGGGTAGGGCCCCTTGTGAGTGGTGCCATCCCTGGGCTGGAAGTCTTGGGTTCTATAAGAGAGCAGGCTGAGCAAGCCAAGGAAGCAAGCCAGTAAGAAATATCTTTCCATGGCCTCTGCCTCGGCTCCTGCTTCCTGACCTGCTTGAGTTCCAGTCCTGACTTCCTCTGGTGATCAACAGCAGTGTGGAAGTGTAAGCTGAATAAACCCTTTCCTCCCCAACTTGGTTCTTGGTCATGATGTTTGTGCAGGAATAGAAACCCTGACTAAGACAGTAATCATCAAGGGATGGGTTAAGATTTGGAAATCTTATCCACTAAGATCTAGTTCATGTCAATGATTTATTTCCTATGATAACATAGTCTTGTCAGTTCCATGGATAATAATGACATTTTCTCCATAGTAGGTTAAGGTTAATTCTATCGGTCCTGAGTGGACCTTGAGCACAAGCTCTGCAGTCAGTCCCACAAGACCCAGAGGAAGCTCCACTCCCAGGCACTCTGACACTCTCAGGATCAGAGGTGAGGAGGACACAGCATCTGTCCCAACACTGGGAGTAATTGGGACCAATGGGACAAGACACACAGGAACTCCACCAGCAGAGTGGTTGGGGTTCCTTCCGGTCTCTTTGGGTTGGTGTCCTGAGCAGAACTTGGGCCAAGGCTCTGCAGTCAGTCCCAAAACACTCAGAGGAAGCTGCTGCACTCGCAGGTGCTCTAACAAGCCCAGGGTCACAGGATCCCAGAATCACAGAATCACAGAGACAGCTTGACTCTGAGGAGTTCTGACACAACCAGGATCACAGGAAGGACAGGCTCCAGTCAGATTTAGCAAGGGCAGGGAGCACTAGAGATAACCAGATGGCGGGGGGCAAGTGTAAGAAAATAAACAACACAAATCAAGGTTACATGGCATCATCAGAACCCAATTCTCCCACCATAGCAAGTCCTAGACACACCATCACACCAGAAAAGCAAGATTCGGATCCAAAAATCACTTCTCATGGTGATGACACAGGACTTTAAGAAAGATATAAATTTTTAACACCCTCAGAGAAATACAGGAGAACACAGGTAAAGAGCTAGAAGCTCTTAAAGAGGAAACACAAAAATCCTTTAAAGAACTAGAGGAAAACACAATCAAACAGGTGAAGGAAATGAGCAAAACCATTCAGAATCTAAAAATGGAAATAGAAACAATAAAGAAATCAGAAAAAGAGACAACCCTGGAGATACAAAACCTAGGAAAGAAATCAGGAGTCATAGATGCAAGCATCACCAACAGAATAAAAGAGATGGAAGAGAGAATCTCAGGGGCAGAAGACACCATAGAAAACATTGACACAACAGGCAAAGAAAATGCAAAAAGCAAAAAACTCCTAACCCAAAATATCCAGGAAATCCATGTCGCAATGAGAAGACCAAACCTAAGGATAATAGGTATAGAAGAGAGTGAAGACTCATAAGATAATGGGCCAGTAAATACCTTCAAGAAAATTATAGAAGAAAACTTCCCTAACCTAAAGAAAGACATGCCATGAACATACAAGAAGCCTACAGAACTCCAAATAGACTGGACCAGAAAAAGAAGTCCTCCTGTCACATAATAATAAAAACACCAAATGCACTAAACAAAGAAAGAATTTTAAAAGCAGTAAGGGAAAAAGGTCAAGTAACACATAAAGGCAGGCCTACCAGAATTACGCCAGACTTCTCACCAGAGACTATGAAAGCTAGAAGATCCAGGGCAGATGTCATACAGACCCTACAAGAACACAAATGCCAGCCCAGGCTACTATACCTAGCCAAACTCTCAATTATCATAGATGGAGAAAACAAGATATTCCATGACAAAACAAAATTTACACAATATCTTTCCACAAATCTAGCCCTACAAAGGATAATAGATGGAAAACATCAATGTAAGGAGCAAAACTACACCCTAGAAGAAGCAAGAAAGTAATCTTTCAACGAACCCACACAAATCTAATTCCACAAAAACAACAGGAAGTGACAATTACTTTTTCTTAATATCTTAATATGAAAATTAATATTACCAACATATCCTAATCAATTGAAATCCAAAAATATGAGGAATTAGAAATTTGTTGATTGCCATCCAATGGTCTCTCTAATTTGGTAATTGGAGAAATAGGTCCACTATTGTACAATCTATATATACTTTCAGTTCGTTTGTTCGTGACAGTGTCTGGCTGTGTACAACATAATGGTCTTGAAATCTTACTTCTCCTATCTCAGCCTCTCTATTAGTAGTATTGTTTATTTCATGTTTTTACACTATACTATGGTTTTCAGAACAGCTTATATATTACAAAAGCATTTATATACCCAAAAGAAACATAGACGATTAACTAGAGAGGTTGCTTGTAAGAGAACAACAAAGAGTGAGACTGAATGCTTTGCTTGATGTTTGTAACTCTTGTATCAAGTTTGAAGAAGAGGACTTTATAAGTTACTCTTTCTCTGAGATGAATGCTTTTCCAAATTATCACAGCTGATGAACCAGATTGTTACCCTCACCTAGTATCTGTGTCACCCTCTAAGCAGAACCTTTGTTTATTGATACAGTCGGTGAATGACTTTATGGATAGACCATCTTAATACATACACCATTTCTTAAATGAATTTAACCTGTTCTCTGTGGGCTGAGAATAAAGTCACTCACTGAAGTCAAATAGCTTTGACCATAGCAAGAAGTCTGTATCCAAAAATCGTGCCTACAATTTATTTCTTGGTGCAGCAGAACTGTCAACTCTCAGCTTAGCTACTATGGAGGTAAAATCCTTTGGTGATGTGAGGGTCATTGAAGTACAACCTTATTACAGTGAAATCCAATGTCTAAAAATTGTTCTTATTTTGGACTTGTACCACAGTAAGAGCCAAGATGTTAAACTCTACTAAATACAAAACAAACAAACAAACAAACAGACTTTATATATTTATGTTCATTTAAGAAAATACTAGTAGTGATGTATCATTTTGAAATATACAGTTAATATGTTTGGAGTTATTTAAAATTTATATTGAGAAAAATATATGTATTTTCAGTATTGCTATAGACAAGCATCTACATAAGACTGTTAAATTGATTGTTGTTTTATGTCAAACAACTTTTATAATACTCATTTTTGTTATGATATTTTATAAATTTTAAGGAATATGACAAAAAAAGATATTGTAGGTATTGAAGGGGGTCTCTGGGAGGAGTTAGGGTACAAAAGGAAAACAAGGATGTGATTTAATTCTATTTACTTAACATATGTTTTTATATGTTAACAAATTCAGATTAATTGAAATCATGTAACTTTTCTCATCATAATGCAATAAAAGTTAAAAAAAAAGAGAAAAAAAGGTTAATTCTATTGCCTTCTATTCTAAAAGACCATTTTTTTTTTTTTTTTTTTTTTTTTTTTTTTTTTTTTAGTTTTGGAGAAGGCCAAAAGTTTTATATGATAATTCATTTCTTAAGAATGGATAGACTGGACTGACCAATACCCTCAGAGCTCCCAGGGACTAAACCACCAACCAAGGACTATACATGGCGGGACTGATTGTTCTGGCAGCATGTGTATAGTAGAGGATGGCCGAGTTGATCATCAAGGGGAGGAGAGGCCCTTGGCCATATGAAGGTTCTGTGCCCCAGTGCAGGGGAATGACAGGGCTGATAAGTGGGAGAGGGTGGGGTGGCAGGCATGGGGAGGGGGGAGGCAACAGGGGTTTGTTCTTGTTGTTTTTGATTGTTCATTAAATATTATTTAGAAAAAAAAAAAGAATGGATAGACTGACTTGGGAGGCAGAGGCAGGCGGATTTCTGAGTTAGAGGCCAGCCTGGTCTACAGAATGAGTTCCAGGACAGCCAAGGCTACACAGAGAAACTCTGTCTTGAATAAAACAAGAATGGATAGGCTGGGCAGTGGTGGTGCATGCCTTTAATCCCAGCACTTGAGAGGCAGAAAGAGAGGCAGATTTCTGAGTTCAAGGCCAGCCTGGTCTACAGAGTGATTTCCAGGACAACCAGGGCTACACAGAGAAACCCTGTCTTGAAAAAAAAACAAACAAAAAACAAAAAACAAAAGAATGGATAGAAGTGAATCTTTGACCTCCTATGAGCACATCACAGAATTCTTCTAGCACTGACTTAAAACACCCCAGAGAACTGCTTTAAACAAAGTAGAATTCAGAGTTAGGTAATTTGGACACACTCTGCTGGTTTTGCTGAGTAGCCTTCAATGAGTCACTTAACCTACGTCAGAAAATGCTTTGAAATCCTTTGATAAAGGTTCCTGTGTTTAACCCAAGTATCACACTAAATTCTATTTTTTATACAATCCTCAGGGGAAATTTCATGAGCATTACATAGAACCAGAATTTGGCACAATAGGATCATTATGGATTTGGGAACTGAGTAAGTATGTTCAATATTTATGATGCTCAATACTTCAGCAACTGGAGTATGAATGATGGGGAAAACTTTTTTTTTTTTTTTTTTTTTTTTGCAAAGACACTATAGAGTAGAGACTGGATGCTAGTGGAGAGAAATGAACAGAAACCTTTCATGGCCTGGAAGCTAAAGCTGGACTCCCTGATGGTGATTTATCAGCTTGTCTTCCAGTGAGGGACTGAGAGACAGTCAAATAAATAAAATGATATCCCTTCACAGACATCATGTTTTGAGTATGTCTGGTTCTGGGAGGAGTGTTGGGGAAGACACCCGTGGCACAATTTCTACAATGTCATACATGCATAGCCTGGACACCTGGAGCCTGTGCCAAGATACCAACTCTGCTTTTTGCTTTATGGCCTGACTATTTCAGTTAGTCTTATACAAGGAAATAAAAATACATATTTTAATTTCATGTGTCTGAGTCTTTCTCGCATGTATTGGTGCCATATGCATGCCTAGTGCCTTTAGAGGCTAGAAGAGAGCACTGGATCCCCTGGAACTAGACTTACAGACAGTTGTGAGCTGCACTATGGATGCTGGGAACTGAACTTAGGTTCTCTTTGAAAGCAGCAACTACTCTTAAACACTGAGCCATCTCTCTAGTACCATACCTGCTACAAAGAGGGTCTTTTTTGAGAAATGTAATTTGTAGTTTTGCTTGTTGTAAATTAGAGATCTCTCAGTTCCAAACCCGAAGTGGGATGTTAGATAGGATGACATTGGGTGATCATTATAATGGATGTTTACGATCTCTCTCTCTCTCTCTCTTACTCTCTGTCTCTCTCTCTCTAGTTATAATGGATGTTTATGATATATAAATGATAGTCTTAGGAGCAGACAGGCCTGAAATTACCTGCTCCTGAAATTAATTTAGTGATTGTTCTGGTGCTTGCATGTAATTTCATCTCAGTCACACAGAAATTTAGTCAAAGACATCGAGACATTTCTGGATGCTCAATTTGTTTCACAGATCTTCACTGTGCCCCTGCCCCTTCTAGGGCTATTCCTGGGTTGAAAGATATGGTGGTTCAGGAGGAGGGCACACAGCACTGGAGCTGCCTTTCTGAGGGACTGTTTTCTTGAGAGGGACCAAATGCAGCTGCGATGCTCAGGATGTAAGAGTCTCAGGAGCCATCTTGCAGATTGTGAGCATTCTGCCCACCAGAGAGGTCTCACTGTAGTTCAGTGCTGGCCACCAGAATATCTGCTCCCTTAGGCCTTAACAAGCATGGTTGATGATGGTACTCTCTAACTTCATTCCTTGTACAGTTATCAACGCATCATATTCAAATCTCACAGCCACCCTAACATGCATTCACCGAGTCTGCACATTTAAATGAAGCCTCAAGTATGAAGAGAAAGATCTGAGGTGGCTGGTTCCGGAGCATCCATTACACTGGAGGACGCATAGACCCAAGAGGTCTAAATCATCAGCAACTGATGCTTGAGTCCTTGTGGCTTTTCTGGAGAGGACAACCTTTGGTCTACAACTCCTCTGTATCCCCTGAAAAATAACAGTGAGTATGTATAATGGATGACATCTTTTTATTGATTGATTTATTTAAATTTTGTGTGTGTGTGTGTGTGTGTGTGTGTGTGTGTGTTCACAGAGGCAGAAGAAGGTGTCAGATTGCCTGGTAGTAGAGTTACAGGTAGGGTTTCCCTAAGAGCAGCAAATGCTCTTAGCTGCTGAGCCATCTTTCATGGTCCATGATGTCTTTTTAGAGAGATAAAGTTGTATGTGTGTGACTGTGAAAAATTCATCTTGTTTTCTTTTTTTTCTCATGAAAGATGCCTTCTTTGCATGTCATAGAGAGCTGAATTAATTTGCATCACCAGAGTCAATCTTGATTTGTTTCAGTATTTAGCAGAAATTGAAACCAGTTTATCCTGTCAAAGCACCCAAAGAATTGTTCCAGACCAACAAAGAGGCATTGTTTCTAATATAGAAACAGTTTTCTTGTTAAGATTTCCCTTGCTCCACTCATTTGTGGCACTTTCCCCTGCAGTTCTGGTACTGCCCATTATAATGTTACCCCATAACTACCCACTTACGGCATAGCCTATTGCCATGGAGACGAATTACAACTTTCAGATTTGGCATCCTGGCTCTGTTTCTTTACCAAATAGGCAAAGTGTATGTTCTGCAAAGTCAATCTCCTTTTAAGCAGAAAACAGGAGGGTGATGTCTAAAATTAGCAAGGCTGGAAGGACATATTCAGATGCTTTAATAATATATTTTAGATATCTGGTTGTTAAACAGTATCGGGCAATTATTTGCTGTTAATTAATTAGCTTTATAAAGCCCCCTTCATTACACACAGTGTACTTAACGGTGACTCCACTTCATGTTGCTGTGTCTAATTAACCTTACTTTGTTAGGATTTAGATTGAATATCTTTTTGATTGTGATCCTAGTCTTTAACAGCTGAGCCATCTCTCCAGCCCTAGATTGAGTATGTGAAGATGAATGTTTTGCATATTATGTGGGGATGGGTCTCTTCAATGTATTTTCTATGTACACACATTGCATGTGTACACTGCATA